>JAOWBP010012077.1:0-17195 GCA_028571105.1 Tragopan temminckii | reverse complement strand
CACTCAAAATGGTCATTCAATTTCTTAAAAGAAAGCTCTCTTTAGAAGTCTAGTTGGAAGAGCATCTTGATTGAGTAGCATTTACTAACCATCTTTTTAGATATAAACCTGTCTGAGAATGATGATGCACAAGAAAACAGACCTTTAAGGATTTTCAAAATTGGCCATTTGGTACTCCTTTTTAGAATGAACTAAGTATTTCCTAGGAGTTGCCTAAAATGTATTTCAGTGTCTTGTGGCTCCAATTTCCAACTCAGCATTACCATGCCCCATCTGGTCTGTTTATGGGAAGGTTAATAACAGGTACAGAACTCTCCACCTTGCTCTCCTGATACACTCACAAGCCTGCAATTGCACTGTGCACACAGCTGTGAGCTAAATTGCATTTAACTCAATACATCCTATAGAACCATAGAATCATTGAATGGTTTGGGTTAGAAGAGACCTTTAAGTTAAGATCATCTAGTTCCAACCCCCGTGCTATAGGCACGGACACCACCCACTAGATCAGGTTGCTCAGAGTCCCATCCAGCTTGGCCTTCAATGCTTCCAGGGAGGGGGCGTTTACAACTTCATTGGGCAACCTGTTCCTGTGTCTCACTGCCCTCACAGAAAAGATTTTCTTCCTAACATCTAGTCTAAATCTACCGTCCTCCAGTTTAAAACCATCTCCCCTCATCCTGTCACTACCTGCCCTTATAAAAAGTCGCTCTCCAGCTTTCCTGCAGGCCCCCTTCAGGTACTGGAAGGCCACTATAAGGTCTCCTCAGGGCCTTCTCTTCTCCAGGCTGAAGAGCCCCAGCTCTCTCAGCCTATCCTCATAGAGGAGGTGCTTCAGCCTTCTGATCATCATGGTCCTCCTCTGGACCTGCTCCAGCAACTTCATGTCCTTCTTATTTTGGGAGCTCCAGAACTGGACACAGTTCTCCAGGTGGGGTCTCATGAGAGCAGAATAGACTGGCAGAATCACCTCCCTCAACCTGCTGGTCACACTTTTCTTTCACCAGGATATGGTTGGCCTTTTGGGCTGCAAGCACATGCTTCTGGCTCACGCTGAATCCCTAAGAGTCTTTAACCATTCTCCTTTCTGACTGGCTTTCCTTTAGCTGCATGCACACACCTTCAGGGTTCCCTGCCTCCAACTGAATTTTGGAAGTTCAAGTCATTAGAGTTTCACAGAGTGGTATCACATTCACCTCTAGTCTTATCTCTTCCTTGTGTCCACTTTCCTACTAAGTGCCCCTTTCTTCTTCCCTGTTCTTCTTCTACACTAGCACTAATCCCTTCCTTCTCTTTTGGTTAATGTCACAGGCAAATCTGCTGGTCAAATGGCAGTGCTCTCTTTGTATTTGACCTCCAACACTCTTCAGACTTTTTCACTCTCTTCACACCTCTCACATACTTACTTTACTTCAGCTGTTTCATCTTACGAAGGCTGGGAAGTAAAGTTTAAACAGTTTCAATACCAGACTCCCTTGTAATGAAGGAGTCTGAGTCTGGGGACAGGGGAGTAGACTAAAAATCGTCTCTTGGATGAAATTTCCACCACAACTTTCTCAGTAATAAGTACTGTGGAAGCAGAAGAACATTTGCAGGCACCACAAAAATAGGACACAGTAAAACAGGAAAGGGAGGGAGAAGAGTTGTGAGCTGGTCTGTCAACTTCAAAAGAGTGATGTGAACAACATTCATCTAGCCACAGCTATTTTTTTTCTCGTTTCCCCATTGTGTAATGAGAATATAGGACAAGGAAAAATGATCCCAGAATGAAACTACCAGATTTCTATTTATTTAATTTTTGATGTATCTATAAGAGGGAACTAGAAAAAAGACAAGGCAGATATGGGAACAGGAGGATGAGTAAGAGGCTGTAAAACATACTGTCATTATTTAATATATGCATGAAATAATCTCCACTGATTCGTAGCCAGCATACCTATTGCTGAGCTGGTTAATAAAGTTCTACAGATGTTTGGGGCAACCTGTGTAGCAACCACCACCTTGCACTAGTGAGACAGGTATTCTTCCAGAGAAAGAAATGAAAGAAATGCTTTTGTGATTTATTTTTTTGTGTGCATCTAAAGAACAAGAGGGCAGTTCCTCTTTCTACCCCATACTACAGCACAAAATACATGTTTTTTTGAATGATTCGTTCCTTATAAATATTATCAATGTACTTCATACTTCCCTAAAATAAGCTTCTAGGAAAAAGGAAAGATGAATGAAATTTCACAGGTAACACAGCCTCTTCAAGGGTATTTCTTTTCTTATGATAACTCTAATATTGTTTTATTCTGATGTCAAAGTTGAACAGTGGTGCAAACTTTGAAAAACATCTTACAGCAAAAGAGTAATTCAAAATGATAAAGAGAAGTTTACCTCACTGTGACATTTTGTTCATAAAAGAAGCCTCCAGTGAGTAAATAACAGCAAATCTGTCATGCAGCTACTAATAATTCTATCCTTTGGAACAGGGTTTATAGTCTCATACTGGAGAGGACTAAAAATGGGTAAACTGCCTCTACATGACACTGATGAACATCACTGCTATTTACTGGAAAAACAATGTCCTAAACAGTGGTCATCCTACCATCTGTTTCTCCTCACTGTTACCACTCTGCTAGCTGGTGGAAGAACATCAGTTTTTTCAATGCTCCTGGGCAAGGAGCATTCACTCACCCTGCTTCTAAAGCAGATTTCTTGAACAGTGGCAGATGTGCACAGTTCTGCCACTTTTTGTGACAGACTCTATGTCAGATGTTTAAGTCTTGCTGCTACGCTATTCATTAACAGTACCTGAGACATATTACTGCTTTTCCAGCCTCTCCCTTCCACTGGAGAGTGACTTTGACAGTTCCAAGAGTGCAGTAAACATCTCGTTTTTCAAGATTCTTGTTACACCTTTCTAAATCACATTCCTACCCACCAGCCCCTATCCCAGACACTTTCTGTCTAGTAGATGGACCGTACACAGGATAGTTAATTCATGCTGACTGCACGCCTTAGAAGACCCACGTGCACATGTATGTGCATTAGGATCAGAGATGGAAGGACTAGGGAAGGATTGGGTTTTCAATCTCACTCCTCTAAAAGAAGATGAGATGCCATTACAGTTTTAGACATCTTTAAAGCCTGAGAGGGAACATTTACATGTATTAATCTCCCCTAGTCATCCCTGAAGTGAATCCCAAGAGCCCAGCCTGATCTCCTGGGCTGCAGGTATGGCCCATTTCTATATGTTTGTAATATACCACATTATTTCTGTATCATCTTCTCCCCATTGATGCTCAACTCATTTCCTAATGGGATCTGTAGTAACTTACATTCTCCTTCAATGTTAATGAAGTAACTTGCATTATTGTTAATGAACAATGAGGATTGAGCCACTCTCCATTTTCTATCCAGACAAAACGTTTTTGGAGTAGCTTTTGGTGATAGCTCTCCAGATGACCTGCAGTACAAGCACATATCCTACTCTATAGGGGTTCCTTTGCCTTACTGGCATTTTCTGAGCTTCAGTGGTGCATCAAATGATGTAATTACCATCTCTCATTTGTATTTTTTTTCACATTTTGTTTCCTATCAACCTACATTTGAGGTGTCTAATGCATTACTGAAGTCTAGACATACTGTGCTTGCTCCTTAGAGGGAAGGAGAAGAACAATCAAGTATTCCTGAGTTAGTGGAAATTCCCTTGAGAGATCATTTTCTTGTTTTGATTTGTTTTCTTTGTTATACAAGGTAGAAATGTCAATATAAGATAATTTCTTAAGCACATTAACCCTGAGACTTGCATTTTCAAGATTAATCCCTGGGGAAAGAAAAGCCTGGTAATTAAAAGTAAGTATTTGAAAGTCAGCTGGGCACCTTAAGCTGAGATTCTCATACACCATTAGGGGGCCACCTTAATATAAGATCTTAAGAATGAAGCTTTTAGAAAGACTTAGAAGTTTTATTCAGGCGAGGAACACTTGCTCAGGGATAAGTAAGAATTCTTTGCAATTTTCTCATGGGTCCTGCAGAATCCTAGGAGCAATTTCATACATTAGGAAATGCAGGTCCACTGCAGTTCAGTTACTATCAGTGGGTGGTTAAAAAGCACAATGCCTGCATTGTACCTAAGCTGTAATTAAAGTGGTATCAACTATTTTTCAATATAGAAAGCTTTGTCTTCTGACTACAAGAATAAGTAAGTCATTGGTCAGGAATGCTGGATAGTCATAATTTCAGGCCTATAAATCCTGCTTAGTGTGCTTTGTAACCAGCTTTTACTGAAATATTACTTCATAAAAAATCACACTAATAGCACCACACGTTGTATTGTGTATTACTAAAAGCTAGAGCTGCAGAAGCATCTTCATCATCCTACAGCTATCCTCCTTCGTGGGAAAACAGTAACTGCCATGGTTTCAAAATTGGTTGACAGTATCATGAGGAATTTCAATATTAATTTGAAAATGGGATGTTCTTTGCAAGCTATAAACAAGCATCTAGGCAGTGGCTTATTTAGGGGATACACTGACAGCATTGCACAATTTCTTCAACAGCTTTTAAATTGATATTTTTTTAATTCAGTGACACAGATCTGCAGTTAAGGTTTCATTGCATGTTATTTCTAAACAATAACGATGACTTACCTATATAAAGCTGTCAGCAAAACTTGTGCTGCCTTGTGTGAGATCTGCTGCAAGGCCATGAAAAAGTACTTGGGACACTTCCTTGGCATTTGGCTGGTCTGATGCACAGGCAGTCTCTTTGCTCAGTGAAGCACAAGAAGGAATCTCTGACAAGTCTTCAGCAAAGTCTGAGAAGACTCCCATAGGTATTTACGAAGCAGCAAGAGGAAATTCTAGTAGGCCAGAGAATCACAGAATCACTTAGGTTGGAAAAGAACTTAATAATCAAGTCCAACCACGACCTAACCATACTACCCTAACAACCCTCTGCTAAATCATGTCCCTGAGCAGAAGGTCAGATGGAAGGGTTACATACTTCAGGTATGTAATGGTGGTCTTTCAGCAAGCACAAACTAAAGAGGTGTTATACTTTTCAACTACAGAAAGGGATATCTGGATGAGGCATTAAAAACAATATTTTATGACAAAAGGAGGGAGTCAGTGAAAGCAATACCATAAGGGAACTGTGGAGCCTCTGACAATGAACTTCAGCAAACACAAGTTAGAAAAATAGCTATTAAACACCAGAGGTATATGGTAGTCCAGCATTAGAAGAGAGGGATGGACTATGTTAATCTCCTAGAATTTTCTCTTACCATCTTCTGTTACCATTTTCCTGCATCTAACTGTATCTTATGAAGCAGATTACAGATCTACAGCAATGCCGATGAGGCTGAGATGGATATGACCATGAATGGGACTCACTTGGAGGACAGCTGAAGGAAACAGAGCTGTGGAGTTCTTTACATGTCTAAATCTCACTTCTCTATTTTCTGTATATACTAAACAATAACACCCAGTGAGGGTAGAGAGAAAAGAAAACTGCAACACATGACAAACACTCTGAAAAATCTAGACAGATAAAATTAAAATGTCACTTCCGTCCCATCTGTAGCCAGTTTATAATTTTACCTTTTCTCAGAATGTGCAATGATTGCACTCCTAGCTCCCATTTTCATGAATTCAGACGAAAATACTCACAGTTTTTCTTATTCGTTTCCAAACAAAACTTAAGTCTCTCTGTTTCTCAGTGACTCAAATGAACAGCAAAGCCTCCAAATTCAGAAGAAAAATACAAAACATAAACTCTATAATCTCCTTTCTTAGAGGAACAAAACTTGTACTGTCATGTTATCCACCTGTCAGCCAGCTGTGCCTGCAACTTTCCAGCTTGCTGGCCAGTTTAACCCTGACTTTAAAAAAAAATCCTAGAAAATTAGGTTTATTCAAGGTATACACTTGACAGAGAGGTCTTGGCTTGTCAGCCAGAACACACAGAGCTCCAGAGCTGTCTGCAAGAGGTGGAAAAAGAGAATGGCTGGGGCCAGAAGACCTGAATTCAAAGGAAATTAGGCCTCCTTATTTTGGCTGCTCATGGAGAGAATTGTTCTACCTTCCAAACTTAAGATTTGTAATTTTTAAAGGGATCAGTGATACCTGTTAGTAGCCGAAGTTGCAGCTTTACACTGCACCTGAAAGATGCAGCCTGGAAGAGCAGAGCCCTCTCTGATATTATCCATGTGGCCACTCCCACAGACAGCAACAGGACAGATTTGTAGGACCCTTTTAATGACCATGTCATCCACACACATACCAAAATTCAGTCCAGCTAAGGCAAATCTTCTCTAGTACAGACTTCAACACAACAGCTCAAGCGCTGCTGCTTGCTCCAGTAAGTGTGAAGAGAAAGCAGCAGAGGGAGCACAGTCATCACTGCCCTACTGACTCCCGAGGAAATCTGCTCCTGTGCCCAGCACTTGGCAGAGGGATGGCAATGTAGAGGCAGCCTCACTAGTTGTTCTCTATGCAGACGGATGAAATTTTAAGAACTGTTGCTTCTGGCATCTGAAGGTACACACATACATTATGTCTACAATTAATGAGAAAGAAGGATTCTTCTGGATTTCTCAAAAGTCTTAGGCATACGTTAGAAGCCCAACTCCTTCCTTCTGGCCACAGGTGGCTCTTCCCAATGCCAGAATAATTTACCTACTCAGCATAAGCAGCACAAGTAAAGTAGCAGCACTGAAGAATCAGTGATTAAAGGAGTCAAAGGCAGCAAAACAAGAGCCTAGTTACAGGCTTCAGGGCTGTGCTTCTCACAACTCACTGCAAAGGCTGACAGGCATTGGCAATATACAGTGTGAGTCTGAGGCAATGGAGCTGAGGGATGGACGTGTTAATGCATCTGAGCAATTGCTGACTTCTCACACACTGAATAGATTACAACCTCTCTAGCACAACAAACTTCCCAGTAATACACCTCCTGCCAAAAGACATTTCTTTACATCATGACTGAAGAATATGAACTACAGGAGAGACCCAGCATCCCAGATCAATACTTACCAGCTTTCCAGCTGGAAGAACCATAAAGGAAGAATGAAGCTACATAAAAAACAGATGGAATAGAAAATTCGGTGAGGACGGTATGCTAGTAAAACATACTTTACCTGGAACTTAATTGCTCCTTGCACTGGATCATGTTTTTCCCTGAAAGTTTCTATTTCAGGAATGAAAAAAAAAAAAAAGGCTTCTTGCTTTTGTTTTGGCCCTACACTTCCAGTATGTTTCAGACTCTTTTGACAATCAACTTCAGCCTGAAATTCAGAGCTAGGATGTGAGTGAGTCATGTCAAATGAAGACTGCTCTCCATATATTCTGACTCACTGCAGATTTGAATTTCCAAATCTGAAGTTCTTTTTGCACCCTCTGCCATCTTAGGTAATGTAGTAAATGCTTTAGATACACTGTTCTCACTCATTCCTTATTTTCTATGGAAGCTTGAGAGATATTAACGACCGATGGGGAAACTTCTTACTAACTTGTTTGTTGCAGTGTTGAGATGATCTGAACAATATTTTCTTTTTAAATTCAATGACATATTAATAACACGTACAAAACATATGACTTATGAAGTCATATGGTCTGATCTGACAATTAAAATTAATATGGAACAAATACATATTTCAAATCTGTATATCCTCAATTGTAATTTAGAGGGCCTGCTTTGTGGCAGAAACTTTGAAATATCATTTTTGTCTTCTTCACTCTATTTTCCACACAATGGTCAAGAGCAAGATTTCCAGCTGCACCCAAAGGAGAGCCAAATGCAGCCCCAAAGGTCACTAGGAATGATTTCTGCCTACTTTCGTTGGCTCTAGAAAAGCCTGTGACTTCTGTTTGTCAGTCAGAGTGTTGCTGTACAGTTTTCTGGGTTTCAGTTCCAAGTAGGGCCTTCATCCCCTCCCAAGGTGTTTGAAGGACATCCCAACGAGACTTTGTCTAACCTGGCAGTGTCTTGCTTGGCAGCTGGGTAACAAGAGGCTTTGCAGTGACTTGGCTGGCTCACAGCACGATGCCTCCCTAACCAACAGAGAGACAAGCAAAGCTTTGCTATCCTTTTGTGGGAAAACTGTGAACCATTGATTCAGGGGTTGCTAATTGAAGATCTGAGATTCAGAGGGGCCTAACGCTATCATTTTCCTCATTCTTGTTTTGTGGGCTCATGATAATAGCTTAATTATGGTTTTAATTCTCAAAATATATAGATTATTGTTCTTCAGTGCAAGGGGTAGACAAATAATGATTTCTCTGTTACATGTCCGGCAGAAAACAATGCTTCTTGTTTACAACAGTGACTGCATAATTTATTTGCACGCAGGAGGTGGTTTGTTCCACTGAATACCCTTCAACCTTTATTCTGCTTTTGTTCTGAAATAACACAGTATATTACAACTATCATTATATTACAATAAGCCTTCAATTATTGAGTGAACCAATTTAATCAAACAAGAGCATGGTTCATATATAGATGCAATTACCTGTTAAGCTATGGCTACCAGTTGTTAACAATACTCTCTTTCACTGCATTGTGAGAAATGGTATTTCCTAATTTAAACATGCTCAATTATCAGTAAAAGTGCCATTGTTAAGTAATATTATGGTAATAATTCTATTATGGTATTATTCCACAGCACGACCCACAGACAGACAGTGGAAAGATGACAGCTTTGGCATTCCTTATTTATGTTGTACAGTCCCCTCATTGCCATCGCACAGCAGGAATTTCTATACATAGCTCATTATACATGAAAAAAGGTCACAAGGGTAAACTAACCTAAATGCAATTCTTCAACAACTGCCATCAAGATAAAAATGCTTTTACAGCTTTGAATACTTTGGCAGCTGACAGCCCTGCTAGCAGTGGCCTCTCTTTTGTTCACAGCCACCCTGGAGATCTTTGGCTTCTCTCACCACATGCTTAATGGGCATGGGCAAGCATGATTCCTGCTAAGAAACATCAGTCTCAGGTGCTTACCTGAGCTTACCAGGCTGTGGCCCATCAGCCTCTCACCATGACTGTTCTAGTTCTGAGATAAAGGATGAGGTTTGGTCTAAGCTGAACTTGCCCATTTCTCATTGTCTACACAGGCTAGGTGTCTAAACTCCTGTTACTGTTGTCAGGTGAGTACAGACAGTACAGATAGTGGACCCTAAAGAATGACTCAACTGTCCAAATAGAGATGACCAGGGACATTTTACATTGCCTATCATACTCAGTGCAACTTCCAGAGGGGGCAGGGATCTCCTGTAAGGCCCATGTCATACCAGTAGCAATGCCACTCTTACTTTATCTCTGAAACATCATTAGATGTCACAGTAATTGATTCTGATCTTTGGTGTCCACCTTAGAGTAAGCTGATTTGACCCAAAGACTCTTCTGACTATCCTGACTAAGAACTGAGGGTAGCTGCCTGAAGCACGGAGTGCCATTTGAGATGCCCTGAGGTGCACGTCTTGTGTCTAGTTACTGCACAGGGATGTGAGTATCCCAAAGGCCCTGTGTCATATCTGCCAGCCCCAAGTTTATGTCTCAGAAACTCCACAACATCTCAAGGAGCATGAGACACCTGTTCATGTGAACCTGAATACTACTTACATCTCCACAGACTTAAGTGGGTAATTAGAAATCTATAGAAACCACCATATAAAGGCTGAATTGTTTTTGAGACTCAGATTGAATCTTACTCAGTGCGACCTAGCTTTGATTTACTTCCTTCTGGTTTAAGAGATTATACAAAGACAGTTATGGGTACTCAATTGAGACCATCAGCTCTTAAGCTGCCATAACTGAACTGTCTATATGAATTAGTCTAAAGTGAGGTGACAATTTTAAATGTATTTAAAATAAAAGTCACACCCTATCTACACTACACAGTCTAACCATCATCCCAGGCTCCTCTCCAATATGAGCTTGTATGTTTTCCATACAGATTTTGACTGCTACTGCATTTTAATTATGTGATCAGCTAAGGAATGTTCCTGTATAAATGTCTTGCTCTTTATAAAGCTGGCTCTCTCATAGCCTTGTTTTAGACAGCTTTCTATCCCATTGCTGGCAACAATATTATTCAAAATACACCACCATAGAATTTGGGCTAGTAAAGATTCAGTAACTCTTCAATGAATCAAAGAGGAACGAAGATAGATAACAGTCCCTGTACTGAAGGATGTGACCTGATGATACAAAGTAAAACTATGTAATGAGAAATCATATCTCTACCAAACCTTTCAGCAGAAATATCCAGCTTTCACAGTCAGTCAGTAATCCCAAACTGCCCACCCCATTTGTCCAGATATCCCAAGTCCCAACTATTCCTCTGCAGAGTTGGCAAATCTTTCTTCTCTTGCAGGTCTGCAATCTGTTCCTCATACTATTATTTTGCTAGTATCTGAAATAAGATAATGAGTTATAATAAGCTAGGTAATGCAAACAATTGCTCAATTAACACAATTAGTCAATGTAACATCAAGCTGAACCAAACTCACCCATGCTAATTTACCTCAACCTTTATAGAACATAAAATCAGAATGCTGAGCTAGAGCATCACAGTAATTTTGCCACAGAACACAGAGCAAGATGCATCCATGACTCTATATATGAGGATGAACAAAACTGTGCACATTGCTTAAAAACATATGGGTAGCTTTCGTGCTATGGAAATGCAAGTAAAAGTGTAAATGGTATTCTATCAAACCAAAGCACTATGCCTCCTTAAAAATGTACTGCTTAATCTTTGAAATCTATAGACTTGCAGAGTGTGTAAGATGAATCAGAAATAAATTAACCTAATAATTCATATAATAAAGCTCTTCAAGCCTTATGACATTACAATCCTATTCCACTTTCTTTCACTATCCCATTGTATTGGCTCTAATTGAGTCTTGGATGAAATCATAGGAAACAATCTGTACAACCCAGTGTTGCTTCACTCAAGGAGTTATATCCTTACAACAGCAATGAATATAATTCATACTCACTGGAACAACATAGCTGCAGCATACTGCTTGACATGAATTATGAGGATGGCTTTGAGTGCTCAAGTAAATCGATATCATAAATTTAGCCTTGGTATAAATCTAGGAATTTATACGGGGAAGGAGGCACCGAAGTCATCTTGTTGTTCACCTGCTCTGTATTTTAAAGACTATGCATTATTCATTGCTGATGTAAGCACCCAAAAGTCTGCTAAACTCCATGGAACTGCACTCAACTAAGCTAGCTGTGAATGCGTCCCTATGGCACTATCCGATATGCAGCTAAGTCAGCAGTGCCAAATGGTGACACAAAAACGAGACATGCAAAGTCAGATTTGTCAGAGATTGTTTCAAAGTTATCGGAAAACTTGTAGCCTTTGTCTGAATTTAAAGAACCCCATCACAGCTTCCTTGAAGAGAGAATGGCAGCAGTGGTAGAAGTGACCATCATACATCTGAAAGAATTAACTGACAGCAGAAAAACAAATCCTGGAGGAGAGTGCTACCCAGAGGAACAGAGGCCAGAACTGAGCTCATAATAACATCTTATTCTAAACCAGGTGGAGTGATGAACTGAGACTCCTCATCTGTTTGCAATATCAGCCCCTCATGGCCTTTGATGGCACTGCCATAAGTCAAGAAACAGGAACAACCTTATTTCATTGCTCTTTACCCCAGCATTTAACACTCCACATAATTAGAACTCTTTTCAATATGCAGCTCATGTGAGAACTTAGAATAAAATAACACAATACCTAATCTGCTTACCTGAACATTTTGAAAGAATACATATTCTCCCATATTAATGATGCATGAAAACATCAAAAGCTTTTCAGGATTAAGAAATCAGATCTAAAACCTCCAATCTAATATTCCAGATGCACCAAATAAATCTAATTCACACATCAGGAAGCTCTCCATGGGACTCTTTATCTCCCTTTACTTCCAATAATAACCAGTAATTATGAACTGATGGGAAGAAGTCCAGCTCCCAGGTGTAGCAACTTCCAGGGAACATTACCACAAACTGAACAAATGAATTTTTTCTTGATATTGTATCAACCAAACTGAAGAGAAAAAATGCTGTAAAGGAAATCCAAGCAGTTACAAGCTCAAGCATGCATAGTAAAGTATAAATGTAAGTAACCACAACTGAGGAAAACAGTTTTCCTCAGAGCATTCCCTGATGATGCTTTGGAGCCTGGAGAGGATGATGATGTCAGCAGAATACTACCATTTTGTTCTTTCCATCTTCAAAGGATTCTAACTGACAAACCCAAATGAGGCCCCCATGAGACAGGTAACTGTTAAAATCCATCTTACAGAAAGCTAGATTTACTTATGATTTTGGAAAGCTCATGCCAGAGCAGAGATTAGAAAGCTGTACCCTCTGAAGTCTGAGTCCCAAAGGCACAGTAATGTTTTTGTGAACTTTTCCTCTCAGCATTCTGCTTTCTGCTTACCATCTTCCTTTGGGCCCAGAGAGCAGCATGGCATTGTTGTAGCTAATTTTTGTCGTTCTTTGAAACCCACAAAATTGACTCAGACTCTATCAGAACAATTAGGACCACCAGAACTAACATGATGAGCAGGAAGTGGCCGACATTAAGGCACTAAGCAGACAGCGTGAAAGGGCATTGCACTCTGGGTTGCAGAAAATGCATTCCTTCACTTGAGATTGCAAATCATTTATCTTCTGCTGAAGTACCTCTTCCTGACAAATGGTGCTAGTGGGGCAGCCTGCTCATGATATTTTTAAACTAATTTGTCAGAGAATTCAACCAGAATGTCATTTTGTCCTTCTCCTCCCCTGGGGAAGATCCACACAAGCTTTAAAAACACTCTCTTGCTTTCAGATCATTTCTTGTCCTCTTCTGTAGGAAGGAGAGGACACAGAAACCTTTGTATGTGGCCTGGACCAGTGTAAGGGGATTGCAAGGCAGCAGTAGTGAAGCACGTAGATATCCACTGGGCAATCTACCCTGCTGGATTGAATGAGGCTACTTACAAGCATAAATAAGAGGCTGGTGTAAGTACTGTGTTGGAACTGTGTGGGTATCAGAATGACGAGCCTTTAACTTTATTCTTTTTTAACATTAAAATAGTGGTTTTGCATCCTGTAAGCACTAAGGATGCCTCAAATTGTCAATTAAATCCTGTCAGCTCAGAGTTCATGCCACTAAGAAAGGAATGGTTTTGTATGCATTTACTCTGCAATCCAGGAGTCTGCTCAGTGCATTAGCTGGACTGGGAGAAAAATACCTGTATTCAACCAACACTGTTTTGAAGAGCAGTTTCCCTACAGTTACCATATACCATCTAGTGATACAAAAGGAAACTGCAATTTCTATTTCATTATTCCTTAAATGAAAGATGATGATCACTACAGCACATTTGTGATATTTTGCTTTCTTTCCATTAAAATAAAATGTAGGCATAATAGTGCTAGCTCTAATAGTTTTTCATCAAAATCTTGTGATTCCAGCCAGTTTGCAAGAAGACGTAATTTCTGAAAATGTATTATCATAGCACAAACTCAACTTCAACTACAGTTAAAACACAGCCTGCCTAATAGCTAAATAAATATTCATTAAAAAGATGTAAAACACAGGGGACAAAATTAAAAGTTCTAGAGCCTAACCTGCTCATTTTTTAAAAACTTCATTATTACGAAGATTATGTTTTTTTAATACTATATTCTCTTTTAGTGGGAGGGAAGCTAAAAAGAAAGAGATTTTAGAGGTCGAGAGACACAAGATTCACTACTGGAAAAATCACAGAAACACAGAATCACAGAATTGATTGAGGGTTTTGCACATCTCCAGAGAAGGAGACTTCACTGCCTCTCTAGGCAGCCTGTTCCAGTGCTCTCTCACCCTCACAGGAAAGTTTTTCCTCATGTTCATGTGGGAAATTCCCATGTTCCAGTCCTTACTCTGTTGCTGGGCTCCAACAAAAAGACTTTGGCCCCATCCACTTGACTCCCATCCTTTAGATTTTTCTAAGTGTTGATAAGACTCCCCCTCAGTCTTCTACTCCCCAGACCGAACAGTCCCAGGTACCTCAGCCTCTCCTCATAAGAGAGATGCTCCAGGCCCCTCATCATCTTTGTGGCCCTCTCCTGGACGCCCTCTAGGAGATCCCTGTCTTTCTTGAAACGGGGAACCCTGAACTGGACACAGTACTCCAGATGTGGCCTCACCAGGGCAGAGCAGAGTGAAAAGATCACCTCTGACAACCTGTTGGTCACACCCTTTTAATGCACTCCAGGAAAACCTTGGCCTTCTTGGCCACAAGGGCACACAGAGGGCTCATGGCCAACCTGTTGTCTACTAGGACACTCAGTTTTTTCTCTGCAGAGTTCCTTTTCAGCAGCCCAGCCCCTAACATTTACTGATGCATGCGGATATTCCCCAGGTGTAGGATTCTGCACTTGTCCCTGTCAAACCTCATCAGGTTTCTCTCTGCCCAACTTTCCAGACTGTCCAGGTCTCACTGAATGGCACCACATACTGTCAAGAAACTCACTGAATTCTGTCCATTCAGGTCAGTGATAAAGATGCTGAAGTTGGTTTTAATCCTGGAAAACTGCTGTAAGGAAAATAAAGGATTTAAGTACACCATATTATAAGGCAATAGTTGGGGCTTTTTTTTTTTTTTCTTTTCCTTCTGCTTGTCTGCTTTGCCATATGGATGACTTCAATTCAACAGCAACATACAATGTGATATGATTCTGACAGATGGGGTTATGGAGAAAGTCAACGTTTACTTACTGGTGGAAGAACATTTTACCTTTCCTGCCAACTGGGGTAATAAAGTAAGTTTGACTGTGTGCTGTGTGGAATTTTTTACTGCCTCTAAATGAAAGCAAAACAATACAGACCTCTCCCTGTCAGTTCACAGACAGAATGGGTACAGGTCCAGTGAGAGTCACAGGTTAGGAGAAATGAGAAAAAGAATTCACCCTCACCTCCTCTTCTCACACTTCTCCATAGCATCATTCAACTTTCTGTTTTTAAAGCAAAATGGGATTGTTCCCATGACTAAACAGCACAATCCTTCCAAAACTGTTAAATAACAGTCTATTTGGCAGACATCGCTACGTATCTAAATTATGTAAGAAAAATACAGAAATTATACAAGGTACAGAATTTGATACGTCAATTCAAACCTTAGCATTTTATTCAGAATCTACAAACAGTGACTAGAAATCAGCTTAGCTACAGCACAGCAAGACTGGGAAGTGGAAACTGCTGACACACCTCAATAGTTTCCAACTGGTCAAATTGAAAACCAAGTTGTAAAACCAAACCTAGGCTTTGGAGGGCCATTGATCACCTCACAGACAGCCAGGCCTTGCACTTCACCAAAACGACTGCACTTTTGGGGAGTTGATGCAGAGTTACATTTGTCTCAGTGTTTGTCATACTTGTCCACCATACTGCTGTGACAGTGCTCACCAGTGACTGCTCCTGAGAGCCAGTGCTGCCAGGGACAGGGACAGGGACCAATGGTCTGACACTAGCTGCACAGCACAGGACCAGCTGCCAGGCCACTTGGTATTTCAAACACCTGCAGCATCGGGGACAAGCTTGTGTCGAGTACTGTAGAAACAACATATCTAATTTCTAAAAAGAAAGAATTTTGGAGATTTTCCATATCTCTGCCAGCCCTCTGTGATGGTAACAACATATCACTTTAATGAAAATGTTAGAGGTGCGTGGGGGGAGCTCTGCAACAGCTTAGAGGATAGGAACACAGTGAGCTATAAGCAACAGGGTTTCATGGAACAAATGTGTCATCAAAACACTGTCAGGATTTTTGCTTTTAATATGTTTTCAGTTTGAAACTCCTCAGCCTCTTCTCTGGCTGCCTGCACAGAGGAGCCAGAGGCACACCTGTCATTCTAGTGCCATATTGGTGGCTTCACAGCTTCTTGTTCTGTGCAGAGGGGTTGCTGAAGTTGTAGGTGTGAGGAAAAGGTGTAATGATTCCATACCCTATCCTGCCCCACCCCTGGAGGTGCTCAAAGCCAGGTTGGATGGGGCCTTGGGCAGCCTCATCTGGTAGGTGGCAAGGGGCAAGGGGCTGGGACTGTGTGGGCTTTGAGGTCTCTTCCAACCCAAGCCATTGTGTGATTCTGTGATTCATATACCACCCATTCTTTTGCTGCTATTGTGACTTGGAGAAGCTTGGAGCTTCTCCAAAATCTGTTTTGATACAAACTCAAACCACAGCAGGAGACTGTTTTCTCCCATCTTTCCCCAGTTGTGTCACCTGCAGCAAGGGTTGAGCTCATAGTATACCTGCATATCTGCAAAGGTTTACATAGTATCACACACATCTAAAGAAGCAGAAAAAAAGTCTTCATAACTAGAAAGAGTGAAACACGATTAATAGCTCTCAATTGCCAAAGCATCAGCAAAATATTAATGGTGGGGGTGCAGACTCTTGCTAGGGGAGGAGGTGTCCTCTCAGGACTAGTCTGGTGAATCTTTACTTTTCAAGCCACTGTGCACATTAATAATGTAGTGGCAAGCACGAATTCCAGATTGACGACACTGTAGGCAACGGTAACAAAGAGAAACAAAGGAGGGCACAGAGCTGTGAAGGAAGCAGAGGCAGAAAGATAGAATGGAGGCTCTTTCTGTTGCAATAGACAGGTAGAGCTCATGCATGTTACAGAAACCACTGCTGGACCAGGGTAAATGTGCTGGTGCCACAGGAGCTAGCACAGAAAGAGACGTGCACACAACATGTGTTCGGACTGAAATAAAAGCTGGCAATGAGGGCTGATGTTATTGTAGGTACCGTTTTTCGGTCACCAGCTACGGCACAACCTGATAATGCCATTAACCATCTCTTCACAGAGAGTAAAATGAAACCGTGCGTTCACTACTGCACGTTCTCAGTCTAAACCGTCAGACTCTGAAACACAGGCGCGGATTTATTCATTACGAAGAACACTGTGTCCAGGGCGCCGTTTTCCTGTAATCTCCGTTCGATGGGGACACCGAACCCGCAAAAGCCGCGGCGAGGCTGCGCCGCAGGCCCCGTCGCCATGGCATCCCCACGAGGGCGGGGTGCGGCGGCGCGGCGCCATGGCGTCAAGCGCGTCGTCTACGCAAGCTCCCATCACGCGGTCGGCTTCTACCGGCGCGCAAAGGTCATCGACCAGCATGTCGAGCCGCGCCCGGATGG
>JAOWBP010012038.1:2503-24723 GCA_028571105.1 Tragopan temminckii | reverse complement strand
AGATCATTAGATCATTAGATGGTGAATCATGACCTACCAGGCCACATCTAATGAGATTTCCCTGTAATCCCCATGTTCATGCATACACATTGCTATAGATATATTGAAGTTTTCTGGCAATGGTGATGAGATGAGCAGAAAGAAATGAGGAATCGCAGTGGATGTGAGAGCAGGATGATTTGCCTACAGCAAAGAGTCCACTTCTTTATTGCTATGTGGGTGTAAGGCAACAAAACCAGGAGATGAGCTGAGTTTGAATGTTGAAATTATCGTAACAGACTCTTGTAACATCTAGGGTGCTTTGACACCAGCAACTATGATAAATTATTTGAAAATCTCCTGTGACCTTAGTGAGGTAACCTGACTGAGATTTCACCAGCACAACAAAGATCCTTAACTAGATGGTGTAGCTTCACATGTAAATCCGATGACTGCAGTTACAGAACAGCACATTTTGGGAGTGCTTTGGAACTATCCCCAGGACAGCACCTGCCCCACCAGCTGTAACCCCATTCTCACAGTCTTCCCAGCACGGAGATCATCTTTGGTTTGGGGGCAGAGCAGGATGGGGGGTAGCTTTCCTCCGAACCTCTGATGAAGGGGGAAAGCCAGCAAACTTTCAGCCACATCCCTTCTTTGCATACGAACTAGGGACAAGACTGCACAATGGTAAAAAGTGTATAGCAACAATTTCTCTCGATTCAGCTTAATTGCTTGATTTGATTTTTGCATCTAATAATCATGAATGCTAGAACTGTCTTATGCTAGCTTCTGAATGAAGCTTGTGAGTCTCTGAGGGAATCACAGTTAGTGAGATCTAAATGCATGCCATGTACCAAATCCCAACTAACCCCAGTCCAACCCAACAGCAAACTGTGATTTATGCAAAACCAAGCATGCTTACTGCCTTCTGCCCAAGTGTGTGGGCTTGTTTGGGCAGAGTTGTTCAGGTAAAAGCAGAATTCATGGATGAAACAGATCTCTTTATAAAAGAAAGGCATCCATTTTATAAATTTGTCGCAATGTTTTAACCCATAGTCTGAGAACACAAGACAGTGCATAGGTCGAAGCTGTAAGCCTTGTTTTGCCTGTGCAGAAATCACTTTTCCACCAGACAAGGAGCAGTGACCTCATAGGTGCATGAGAAGTCTTAGGTGCAACACACCCAGCAACACAGCTTGGGCTGCGGAAGATGAGAGCTGCTTCTTGCTGCCTCCCACCCAGCCTTCCCCCGAGGGAGCAGCCTGTGCTGTCAGCTCGTGAGACTGCAGCCAACAAAGGTTCTGCTCTTCCTCTTAGATCAAGCCTTCATGCAGAAGAGGATGCTGATGGGGGTGCCCAGGAAGGGAACAGACGTATGTGGACATCTTAGGCTTCCTCAAGCATTTGCATAGAAACCTACAGCCAGCCCTACTCATGGATAGAAAAGTTAACTCTCCCCCCGCCACCACCAAAAATGTTCACAAATATAATAGAACAGAAACACATACTTTCAAGTAAAGTGGTAAAGTGTTTTTTTTTTTTCCCTGTTGCCTACACAGTAGATTATAGTTAATTAAACCTCTGCTCACATAAACAGAACAAGAAAGGATGTAAAAGTAATGAGCTGACAACATGGTCTGTATTATGTTGGGCTTCTAAGAGAATTTAATTTGGAGAAGAATTATGCACAGGCTGAAAGACAGTCCATTAAACTGAGCCAACTGTCTGGAAAGAGATAAAACAAAAAAAAAGTGTTCTGCCTCCTGTGAAATAAATAGCACATGGTGCCTTGTTGTCACTGCGTGGGCTGCGGGGTGCACGTGCCGGTGTGAGCACCAGGAGGCTGCAGCCTCTGCTGGGATGGAGATCACCCTGCACTGCCCTCTCAAAGGAAGTGACAGATGTGAGAGAGCCTGTGAGTGTGGTGGAGTGGAAGATGGCAAAGTCTAGAGCAAGGTTGGAGATATTTACTCGGGTGCTGCTTATGTATTACATCCCATGAATGCCTTCCTGTGCAAAGTGCCACAGTGCTGGACAGCCTCCAGTCCAAACATAAGTGTAGTCTGCAAAGGAAAGCTAGCTACTATGATCAGTTATGACAAATGCTTTTACCATTCTTCTAATCGTAAAGAAATTCAACAGATCAGCAAAGTGGTTCATCTTGTCCTTGCAAACTGACACAGCAACATCTGAATGCAGGTCTCAGCCATCAGCCTCCCGAGCACGTGGGGAGAGGAGGATGCCCATGAGATCACAGAATCATAGAATTACCAAGGCTGATAAAGACCTCCAAGGTCATCCCGTCCAACCATCCATTTACCACCAGTAATTCCCTACAATACCATGTCCCTCAGTACACCACCTACGCATTTCTCGAATGCCTCCAGGGACTGACTCAACCCTGGGCAGCCTGTTCCATGGCCGAGGAGATGTTCTACAGCAATCGCAAGGCTGCAGAACAAGGCAGGAACCTGGCCTCTGCCTTCTGTCCCACAGACCCCCCATCTACATTCTGGGGACTCACCTCCTCGCACAGGTTAACAGACACTTGTCACATAGGTGGTGCCCGTGTTCTTCTCCCGGTTGTTGCTGGCATCTCCCTGTACCACTCACAGGCCAATCCTTTTATTTAAAGAAAACAAATGGAGGGAATCAACCTAACAGCATGGCAAAGCAGGCATGACAGTATTACCTAAAAAGCAAGTTGCTTTGCTCAGGGGATTCATTTTTTCCAATTGTGATCTCCTTGAGGCAACTGATAGCTATTCAGAGCAATCAACTTTTAACTGGAATTCCTCTTAAAAATGAAATAAAATAATAAAACAAAATGGACATTTGAGCTAAAGTGACTTGCACCACAGATGGGTCTTCCCCAAGTTATCTGACTTCGTAAGGTGAGAGATTGTGTCACCTAATCTCTGCCCCACCTCCAATCTGGCCCTTCCCAGCAGCTGTACAGTAATAATCCCTTCAAATGCTTCTTTTGAAACATTTTGCTTAAGCCTTAGGGGGATGCTGATGAGAGCTGGGAAATTAAGGGATTTGTTTTCTTCAGTTTTGAGAAAACGGGGGAAAATAATTTTGAGTAGAATGAAAACAGTGTTTGTGCTTGTTTGTTTTTTTAATTCCTCGAGCAAACTAACAAAACTTTAGTTCAGATTAAATGAAGATTTCCATATATATTTTTCCAGCCACTCTTAAAAAGAAGTGTTTAAATGCTTCTAAATAAATCTGAAAGAATGTTAAAGCACACATCAATTAATTCTAGGAAATAAACAAACAAACAAAACAACATAGAACTATCTTCATCTCAGTGACCATGAAAAGATTCACCTTAATGAGTTTCTGTCATTTGCCCCAGAACTGGCTCTGAATAGGCCCATTGATTTCAGGACAGGTAATTCAAGTGTGCTGTAGGAAGCAGAAAAAAAATCAGTCGTTTCCCTTTGTTCCTGTGCCTTCATTCATCTCTTTTCCCTTTCCTACGATTTTGGAGAACGTCAGGAGAACTTACATGACAGAGGAGCTGAAGCCATGCACCAGCTCCAAAAAAAAGCAGGGAGCAATCTGAATAGAAAGTGAGAGAACATTTCAATTTGACTTGCTGTTGCCAGCTGGCCAGCTGCCTGGTGAGAGGGCTCGAGGAAGAGCACAGCATTGCCTGCTCTGGATTGCATGGGATTTGTGAATGGAGAAGCTCTATCTGCTCCCATGCACATCCCTCTGCTTTTGTTTGCTGCCCATTTGGGTGGGCAATTGGGTGATTGCTATTCCAGGAGCATTATCTGCCTGCTTCCAAAGGGATGAAATCTGGCAGAGACCATTTGTTTTGTACATTGACAATAATCCCTTAGTTTCTGAGAACCACAAAGGATCTTAAAACAAATACCAAACCCGAGCAGAATCAAACTGTCAACATTTAGGCCGAGATTCTCAGAAAAGTTGAGCACTCAGTTTGCAATGCAGGCACCATGGACTGACTCTAATCAGCCCTTTGCACGCACAGCCACGTGCTGGGAGCTCGGGGACACGGTGCTGCCACTGCCCCCAGCCTCCGCTGGGCTTCTGTCGGAGCTCTCGGCTTCTCAAATAGATAAATAAATAAATCCTAGTGATGTGCTGGGGCATTTGTAGAGATCATGGAAAGTGTGGTTTGGAGCAGTGCGAGGCAGCAGGAGCTGCCTGCACCCATCTGCCTCCCACCTCCAAAACAGGGGGAGTACAGCTGAGACAGGCAGATGACTTGCCTTGTGGGGCTGAACCCAGGGACACTTACTTTTCGAGGCTCTGGAGGTTGCAAATAGACTGTTTCCAGAGGGTGCGACGTAGAGTAGCTGCATGACATGAGTTTGTTGGGCCACATCCATGACTGGATGTTGACACAGCAGTCGGTGCTTGCAGACTTGGAAGCTGAGCTGGGACAAGCTCTTTGACATGACCTGGCAAACCTGATCTACTTTATATAGAGGAATGAACAGGAAGAGGCTAGCTCTGTTTCCCAGCCTTGGAAGCACTCATTTATGCCCAGATCTCTTCTATCCATTTTTTTTTCTATCCACTACTGAGCTGCCTTCATCACACCAGAGCCTTTCCTTTCACCCTCTCCTGTTTCTTGTTTCCGCTCAGTAAGGACCTGCTGATTCCTTCCTATATCCCTTTTTTGCACTCCTACCTCAAATTAAGAACAGGGTTTCTTTGATTTCCCTGCAGCTGTGTGCTGAATGCACAAAGCTGAGGTGATAGCATGATGCTTGGATGTAACCTCAGCCCTTCAGCCATCAAAGAGGTAGCCCATGCTGTCGTGCATCTCTACCAGATTTATCCTGAAAACAAGCAGGATTCTTGGCTGCAGTTATCTTTAATAAAAATCAGTGATCAGAGAGGTCCTGCAAAAGTGATGTCTCCAGTGCTAACTGGAAAGCTGCTGCAGGCTCTTATCAGTAAACATGGATCTGCAGTTGGCCTCGGGGTGTGAGATGGATCCTTCTGGGCATCTGCCTTTTGTTTCTATATGGCATCTCTGGGCATCCTGTGACTTCTCCCCAGACACTGGCACACCTGATACTGCACCAAGGCTATTGGACATCCTGTTAGATCCTTAGCTCACCGGGCCATTGTCTTGTTGTTATTAGTGGGAGATTAGAAGCTTAAGGCCTGAGAGCTTAATGGCCTCAGCGGGTGGAGAGCATGGCACTAGCTGCAAAAATGACAAAAATCAATAGCTAATCCAGTGCAGTCAGTCAACCTTTTCAAAGCCTCATCCGTATTGATTTCCAAGCACTGCTCTTCCTGTCCCTTGACGTAATCAGGCTGTTTGCTCAGAGGACTGCTTCACTCCCTTCCACTCTCCCCCCATTTTTTGGGCTTTTTACGTTTGAAAATGGATTACTTGGATCCCCCCAGCTTTTCATCTCTGGCTGCTGTCGGAGGAATGATTAAAGGGGAGGCAGTCTGGGAAACCATCTCCTACAAATCAAAGAAGAGCTGACCTGGAGTGTGATGGATGTTTAAGGAAAGGAGCAGGCAGACTGACGTGGGAGGAATGGAGGACATCTGGGCAAGTTAGATAGTTGCAATCCAGGTAGTGAACACAGAAAAAAAAGTCTTCCATCTCCTTTCTCCGTCACTTTGAAGATACATCAGAGCCACTGTGCTGATGGAAAAGCACAATGTGAATTCAGGGATTAGAATGCAAGTGCTTTGGGGAAAGGTCTTCTCTTCCAGTGAGGATATCAGACTTTTTCCTTTGCACACACTGTTCTAGCTATTTTCAATATGGATTTTAGGGACATCTAGGCAGCCTTGTCAAAAACACCAGTATAAGAAGCAACTCAGTGTAGTGGTACCAGGCTGTGCCAGCCCAGGGCAGGGTGCTGGGATCCCTTCTGCTGTGTGTCTCCTTAGCATTTCCCACTCCCTGAAAAACAGAAGCATCTATGGAGCTGGGCTGTCTGTGCACATCTCCAGCCCTGGAGTCTGAGCAGCAGGTACATTGCTTTTGAGCTGGGAGGGTGCTGTGCTTTAGAAGACTTGCTCACTCCCTGCTCCGAGCTGACCTGGCACCATTCACAGAGGCAGATAAAGAAACATAATTTGCTGTAATGCTTTTCTCCCCAGGCTGCTTCACTGCGCCTCAGACACAGAAGACAAATTCTGTCTGTCAAATCCGGTTACATTTTACTCTGTGTCTTGTATTTGGGATCAGAGGTCAGACATTTATCAGACAAGCAACCAAATTACCAAATTACATTCCTAAAACAACTGAACAAAGAAAGCCACTCTGCCTGTGACTGTGTTTTAGGGGAAGTTGGAGGGAAACTCTGTGTTTTCTCTTGAAATTTATATTGGAGCATCTGCTCTCATTAGAGCCACCAGAACGACTTCAGAAGAAGTGCAGCTCCTGAAGAGCAAAATATTCTCGAGTCTCCATTCTTAACAATGCTCTTAATGCCCTGTTTTCTGTTAAAAACTGTGCCAGCCACAAAAATGAATGCATCACTTCCCGAATCGACAGGCTCCAGGGGCAAAGCCACCCCTGTCCTGCTGCTCTGCCCCAGGCTAGCAGGAAAGCATGGCTTTGGGCTTCTCCAAGGCAGCGCTTTATTCTACCTGCAGATGGAATGAGCTGGCAACAGAGGCTACCACTGGTCTGTTTTCTACCCATTTAGTTTTAATAGCCTTGTGTGAAGTCATTTGGTACAAAAATTAGAGGAGACACTGAAGAAAAGCTTTGCAGTGCCATACGGTAAGGTCTGCTGGCCAATGCACATTTATTTTAATGAGAATTCCCTAACATCTTCAGCTGGCATGACCCAGCATACCTAAGAGGAGGAATTAATCTGAAACAGTGTCTGCCTTCACAGGATATCTGGCTAACTTCTGATGAGTCTAATGAGTTTCTCCCAAGACCTGTGCTGAGCTCAGCCCTGTTGCAGGCCGCGGCCTACAGGTTGGCCTTGTCTTAATGGGTGGCTTTTGAGGAAGAACAACGGCAGTGCCAGGAGACCTTGGTACAGCAGGGTGGCTGTGTTTTGATGCATGGTTATGTCCAAATTACTGCCATGCCGCACTGCAGCCAGAGCCAGGCTGTGGGGCACTGCTGATCCCAGCTCTGCTGCAGGCTGCATGTCCCCATAGAAGGTTTTTGCATGCAGCTCTTGGTGTTGGTCTTTCCCTTTTGCATGCAACTTGCAGATACTTCGCCTTTAGGACTTGAGAATTATACATTCTAATTACAAGGAGGCAGTTCTTTGAAGACAAAGCATGCTGTATTTGCCAAGAGGAGCAGAAGGATGGCTGAAAGGAACAAAGACGTAGCAGCGCTCACTGTGCTCCTGATGCTTGGGGGCTCTCTTAGGAGCCCACCACAGACTGATTTGTCCATGGGGTCCCACACTGCTTGAAGAACTGAGGCCTTTGCTCCTCTCCCTCTCTCCACCTGCCTGCCAGGGCTGGCAGCTCCTCCCCACTGCTTCCTGCAGGCTATGATCTGTAAGGTTTACATCCCCCTTTGATCCTCAGCTTAGCCTTGGGAAGACTGTACTTTGCCAGCCTGGAGAGAGAGGCAGAAGCAATCCCGAGGTGGCAACTCCTCTCTTTATTCTTGTAGGGCCCTTGCTTTGGCTGGTCTTACTCGGCTTTAACAGCCCTTTTGATCTCCCTCCCACACAGATAACTCCTCAAGATAGGAAAGGAAGATAGGTGAACAACCCCTATTGAAGATAAACATGCTTCTAACTGCAAGAGCCAGTGCTGGCCTGAGTGACTTGAGAGGCAGCTTGCCTTTCGGCCAGGTCTGCCCTAGCAGGGGCACCATTCCCTTTTTGCCCACCCTAACACAGTGGTTCAGGAGGCTGAATCCCTTCAACTTTCTGTAGTCGGTGACAAAGGAGTTGTGCTTCCAGCAGAGCATGCTTCACAGCATTTCAACCTCTGCGCTGTCCACAGACCAGATAAAGGGAGCAGGCTTTTAGCAAAGGGGACTGAGACTGGCACGTGATGAAGGTGATATGATCTCCTTTGCAGCGTTCAAAGAAGTGCTCATTTTTAGCTAAGATGCCAAACCAAATTCTTGACTACTTGCAATAAATAAAAATGCTTTCTTTATTTTCTGCAAGGGGAAAGATCTTATCCCAAGGGCAATGACTACATTTTCCCATGAGTAAAGGCATTAATGCTGTTGTACTGACTACATTTTAGTCTAAATTATTGCTAAAAAATGTAATTTTTTTAATGTAATGACAGCCTTTTCCAGGAAATCTTCAAAGTTGCAGCACAGTGCTTAAGCTCTTTAATAAGGAGCACCAGCATTGCCTAGACCATGCTAAAAAACAACTTTGCAGCTTAATAGGACAAAATGGTCCTGCTGAAGTGCTGAAAATTGGATTCCCAAATCTATATTTAGGCACTACACAGTACAGCTGATTTAATGAACGATGCATTTCACAGCCTATTTTAGCCACTCAGATTTGCAAATCCAATCTTAGTTTTCCTTTGGACACAAGGAACGGTGATGGGATTAGTTTACCACTACATAAGCAGTAAATAGGTAATTACTTTTCCGTGCATTCATTAAAAATTTAACCAGAATTTATACATATAAATGACATGTAACAAAGTGTTTTTAGCAGGTTCATTTGGGATTCAGATTGCAAAGATGTTAATTGACATTTAATAGTTTTGTAATTGATCTCTGTCATCTTGCAGTGTGGAAAAATGCTAAACTGTATTTCAGCACAATGGAAAACAGCACAATGTAATGTAATATTAAACATATCATCAAGATACACATTTATTGCAGCTACAGAAAGCTAAACTAAGCTATGCAGTAAGTAATTTGCTAGTTCAAGACTGTATTAATCTTCAGTATTTTGTTTCCAACCACCCACAGAATTTTAGGAGGCAACAATTTCACACGGCAATTAAGGAAATGTGCTTATATGTAATAATGGGGCTACACACTCATACAGCATGCCTAGCTCATTGCTGGTTTTAATAAGTATCAGTACATTTACAGATGCACAAACACTGACTTCTGTGAGTGGTGATGTCTATGAAATAGTTCTGTTTATTATAATAATAATCTGATGCTTGTACTTTTATAGCTTTTTTCAGTGACCCAGAACTGTAAGCTGAAAGCCTCTGCATTGCTTGGCCAAGTGTTTCTGAACAAATATACATGTATTTTGCCCAGGTAAAACATGTCTGACACCTTGAAGCAGGGTGCTGAGGTTTGACATGAGGTTGGATACATCATTTGTCATTTTTGTGACAATTGAGAATAATTCAGGTCCTAAGGGGCATGGTGACTTAGCAGAAAAGGAGAGCTGTTTCGACTCTGCTATAAAAACAGAAAAGAAAGTACACTAAGAGGATCTGGCTGCAGTAATTGTCTCCAAACGCCTCTGTGCATCACTCCTACTTGCATCACAGTGAGCAAAGCATGAAGGTAAGGCAAGTCGTGACCCAGTGCATGGTACCCATGTTTGCAGCTCTCTCCAAGCCACTACCCCAGCTGAGCACTGCCTGCAAGAGGGCAGGGAACTGTCCTGCACAGAACAAGAGCTCTACAGGCAGATCTTGGCATAATTTCACCACTCTAGCATCCTCCAGAGCTTTAACATCAGTGGAGACATGGGCCTAATTTATCTACAGGTGTGTGAGCTGGGTTGTTGCTCTGGCTCTGTACACTGTAGCAACCTGCGGGCTGTTCCACCTGCTAGCATAGGGTGCATCCAGCTGTCACAGGCACACTGCTCAGCCAAATCCAACCATCCTCTGAGGCTCTCAGCAACTGAGCTGCCTCTATTGAGCTGCAGTCTGACGATAGAGTTTTCTTCCCAGTCCGTCTACAATGACTTTTTTGTGGATTTTCCCTCACTGACTTCTGGTCTTGAGGAATGAGCTGCCACTCATGATCACCTAGATTTTCATTGCAAAAAGCCAGAGGAAAAAAGGTTCTTTCAGGATATTGTTTCTCTGTGATTTTTTTCTAAGGGTAATACTGTCGGACTGAATCTGTGCAAACTGAATTTGACTCTTTTTCTATGTTGCAAAATTCCCATTATTTGCCAAATGAAATCCTAGTAGAAAGGATTGATAGGGGTCAGTAATGCGCTCGGAGATTAATATGTCTGAGTCACTGGTTTCCCATCTGCCCTGTGTTTGTGTTTAGCCGATTAGTTGGTAGAGAAAACATTTCACATAATCTGGAGCTCGGGTGTAATGTGAACATATTCAAGATTTTAGCATTTACAGATGCCTAAGCCTGGGTTCTGTGCCTCTGAGGCAAACATACTCAGCCTACCACATACATGCAGCCTACCTGAGCACCTCATTTTGAAAAGCAAACACAGGAGAGCTTACTCACTGATGGCCATTTGCTTACTTTCAAGAACCTCTGAACATATTAAAATATTGATGAGACTGGCAAGTCCCAGGATTGGTTTAGGAATGCTGAAAGAATCAAAAATTCATTATGATTTGTGTTTATTTGCTCTTGAGTTGTTTACTTTAACTTTTTATGAATTAGGAAAGTCATATGTTTAGATCTAGGCATTTTAGAAGAGTATTTTATGCAAACAAATTATTCTAATTAAATGCTCCAGCAACACGACTGTAAATGAACAGTAACCCAGAAACTGCACAAATATGTAGACAATACTTCAGGATATCACTTTTCTCAGCAATGGTCTTTGTGGAAACCTCTAAGGATCAGCAAATACGGACTATTTTCGACAGCAGAATGACACTGCCTTGATTTGTAGGCTGGGCAGAATACAGCTCTAAAATTATGCAGGAAAAAGCTGCAGTGCCCCTGTTCTTCTCTGGCTGTGGTTCATATAATTTTAATTGCATGAACAGGAATACAGCTGCCCTCTGTTGATCTGAGGCCTAGATTGGTTATTCAAGATGAAGAGGAGGAATAACTTCCAAAACCATGTGGTGGAAGTAATGAGGACAGCTGGAGCACCCCTGCTACCACAGCTGGCACAGAAGGGCACAGGCAATAACCAGCCATCTCTGAAGGCCTGATGTAATTCATACCGTGTGTGAGCTGTGAGCTGAGGTCATACAGTGGTCTACCTCCCTCCCTCCTCTTAAGATCACCAGCTAGGGACTGAATGGGCTAAAGAAGAGATGTTGCTCCCACTGTGGTTTGCTGGAGCTGAAGTGCATTAGTGGGGTCAGATAGAAAATACAGAAGTTATTTCCTAAGATACAAACGTACAAGCATGCAGCCTAATCCTTCATCCTGTCTGCCAGGGAAATTTCTCCTCCAGTGATCCGGAGCTGGGTTTGAGCATGGCTGGTGACCTTTGTTTCATGTTTGTGTATATAGACATATGTATAAACACAGAGGAGTGGTTTCTATCCAGAGGTATGCTTTCAGGGTATTAATAATGACAATAGCATTTCCCTCACTGATCAGACAACATAGGCCAGCGCAACACACACCACACTGCCCATCTTGCACTGTCCAAGTGCTTGGGGGAGAATATTATTTTGCAGATCAGATGAAATGCTCATTCTGTTGCAGTTCTGTGCAGTGATATTTATACTAATGCAGTGTATACCTGCAGTAGATTACTCTGAACCAGACTTTATACTGTCGACCTAATTGAGATGTAAAGTCTGGCCAAACCAATAAATAATGGGCTCATGGCTGAGATGCACAACTGTGGAAGTCTGTGGATTTCAGGAATTAGGAAAGTCAGTCATTCACTCCAGTAACGGAGCCTGGTAAACTCTAGTAAGCAAACTATTTTTCTTCATTATACTTATTCCTTGTGCTGATCTGTGAAATTTTGGTTAATGCCATGACATTTCACAGATCTGTTTGCTGCTCAATGGGCCATGGGGTGGTTGTGTTTCTGCCAGTTGGATGGGTGTTACGGAGGAGGGACTGTTTGTAACAGGTAAAGCAAAACAAGCGTATCTGTGATGTGGGTGGAAAACAAAATCATGCTTATGCTTTGTTATTCTCGTCACAAAAACGACAGAAAAAATCACTCCTATGCATGTTCCTGCTGAGCAAATCAGGAAGATCGCTGCTAACAGAGATGGAAAATCAGGGCTTTCCGATTAAAAATCTGTTCAGTGATGTTCACTTCTGGCTGTAAGCCCTTACCTCGTGCTTCCCAAGACCAACCTTGCAGCAATTCATCTCGTATTCCCGAGGTTCCAGCCTCCATGTGGCGGAGTTTTGCCCCACGAAGGATCATTCAGCAGCACAGAACGGCAGCAGCAGGGGACCTCTCACAGCAGGGCATCATTAAATTTTTGACTTAAATGAGCGTTTAGGGAAGTTGCTTTGAATAGCAAATTCCTTCTCCCTTCTTTACCAAATGCCTCTGATGTTACGCCTGATGGAGAGCTTTCCAGATTTCTCTCATCTGATTTTTGTTGCCTCTGTATTTCAGCTATTGCCACAGTGACTGGAGGTGAATATGACAAAGCTCGGTTTTTGTGTTGTGATATGATGTGAAATGTAGACAAGTACTCTGGCAGAATTTAAATATTCACTGCGATATTGCCATTAATAAACACCACTGAGAAATGCTCTGGTGCTGCCTTCTGAAAGGTGCTTTGTAAGTGCACAAGTTAAATGTAAATAATTATCAGTTCTCAGATTCTCATCCCGTCAGGAGAGATGCCAAGAGCTTGTGTGTTTATCTTCAGATCTATTGGGAAATTTCCCAAGAGCATGAGCTCTCAGACATTTAGTCAAAACATCTAGTGATAACTGTCTCCAGAACATTCAGCAGCTCTTTGATTGACATATTTCTCATCAACAAGTTGGCTTTGTTTACATGTCTCTGAGAAGTACATAGGCAATGAGGGAAAAAATACTACCAGACTTTTCTCTTCTTAGACTTTCTTCTTTTGGCAGGATGGGTTTTATTTCAGGAAGTGCTACCAGCCCAGATTTGCTAGCATTAACCAGCTGGGCTGTGCTGAAATGGCCATGCAAAACAGCCTGCAAATGCTCCTTGTGGAGGTTTCCAGTGGCTGTGATCTGAAGCAAGATCAGCAGAAGGCAAAGAAAGCCTCAGTTTTCCTTCAGCCCACCTCTGCTTTCTGCACCGAACACATTTGTGCCACTTCTGGTGATCACGCTTTTTAGAAAGTAGACTCTGTATCCTCAAACTGCACACACTCCTGGATGCAATCCTACAGCTCTTCGGTTTTCTTTTTCTGAAATAGGTTCTGCCTTCACATGCTGCTGGGACAGCCCAACTCATTCTTCTCAAAAACTCTCATAATACTGACTTACCTCATGGAGCTGTAGCAGAATTTCACTTATGGACACACTGAACTTACTTTACTTACAGTTTACAGTCATTAATCAGTGTTTTCGTATAGCACTGCCCAACACAGTGCCTAAATATGCACAAACCAATCAACTGGAGGGAAGAATTCTGCAGCTCTTTTCTTACCACATTAATTCATGCAATGGGACCCAGACCAGTCTAGGGAGAATAGTCAATATTGTCATGAATTCTAACTCTGAAAGAGTTTCCAATGAAGTGAACTATTTCCCATCTACTGCCTTCTTTGCATTTTCTTTTACATGGGCCACAGCTTTAAAAATATACCAACAAGTTGGGTCAGGATGAGAAATGCATAGTGAGAGGAATACAGCTATAGAATCCTGGACAGAGGGTATCAGCAGACGGCTAAATACAGAAAAAAAATGATTACAACAGTAGTCTGCAAACCTCCCAGGTGAGGAGCTGTGGTGGTTGGCATCCCAGGTGAAGGAAACATTTCAGCTCACAGTCCTGAGAGCTGCACCATGTATCGATCTAATGATGAGAGTACCGGAAACCACTTTGTCAGTTGTTCCAATTGCCCTTGGTCAGCCCTGGGAGCATGTTACCCACAGCATGGGCATCCCTGCTTGCTCAAGCAACAGCACTCAGGTGCCTCAAATGAAACCAATAAGCCCCCAGAGTTAATAACCTTGAAATGCCACAGCAAAGTCTACCATGCTATCCAGCAATTAGGAAAAGTTCTGTTTTTAAATTCGCAGCTAGCAGGAGTTCTTGGAAAAAAAAAAAAATAGCTGTTTTGGAACAGAAAAAAAGGACAGGCTGTTTCAGTCATCATTTCATTACTGACTCACAAGGGAAATCAGTGAATTTACCAGTGGTTCATGCAATTCTGTTGCCAGCTTCTTCGAAAGGAAATGTCATGTATAGCAACTTGTTTTTCTATTGCAGCAATTAAAGTACATAGGAGGCCACAACAAAATCAATACAAAACTGGTAAATCCTTAATGAATGACAGCAAAATACTGATCTTCTTGCCTAAAGAAATGTCTGTCTATCTAAATGCCACCGCGTTCAGCAATAGAAGGCTTTTGTGGTTTATTTTTGAAGGATCTGCCATTTTTTAGCTTGTATTGATGGATGGATCACCAAGTGGCTCATGCTTCTTGCTTGTGTTTGAGTTTCCTTCAAGGGAACTATGTTCAAATGCAAGTTTTCAAGGCTTCAGAGGGCCCTCAGGCAATGCAGTTTCTGCTGGATGAGGAAGGTACCTGGGTTGCTCTTTGTGAAGCCCTATGCAGCTCACCATGGAGCAGTGCTGGGAGAGCTGAGCACAGAAGGGAGCTCTCATGGTTTTTCTCCAGACTTTGGCACCCCATGGTCCTTTCCCTTTGATGCCAGTATTGCATCCATTTCTCTTAGCACACCCACAGAAGACAACCAACAGGCCGGAGGTGGGTATCAGCTTCTGAACTCACAACCAGAACACAGCAAATTTTAAAATTAAAAAGATTTTTCAGCCAGCGAGAGCTGGTTCTGTGTATGTACTTCTGTACACCTACATCAACCTTCTCCATGTGGGCTGAGGAACATTCACACCTGACGGTGCACAGATAGTTTTCGCCTTTCTATGGTTATGAACCAATAATTCACTGAGGAAGGTGCCACTTGTTGTCTCCAATAGCTTCCTACCTGCCCTGTGCAGCAACATGCAGTAAGAGCTGTAGTAGCCAGGGCAGCACGACCTCAGTATCTACATCACATACAGATCTCATAAATAAGTGCAGATCACCTCTGTACCTTTCACTGATGTAACCTCATTTATTACCTTATTATGATGATGATTATTTTTACATTTCCACCCAGTTTACTGGTATACCATCAAAACTGTAGCACCAGCTAATGCTTTGATCATGGCCAAGACCTCTGCTGATGCACTGCACGCTATTTTTGGGTTTTCTTTTTTTCCTTTTTTTTTTTTTTTTTTTTTTTTTTTTTGAGCAGCCAAGTTGTTTTCTAGTGCTGGAATGGCTTGATCTGCTGTACTAAATGCTCACTGTGTCTGTCACATGCTTATCCTATTTCAGCAGCAAGAAATCGATAAGAATTGATTTGAGAACATCCAATCTTATCAAGTATCGAGTAGGGCGCTGAGACAATCGCTGAGCTGATGGTATAACATATAGATTTTAACAAGGCACGTAGCCCCGGGTATGACAACCTTGTTTAAAAAGGATGGTTGGACTCCAAGGTGTTAAATGTGCTCGTCCCCCGGCTTTCAGATGGTGCCAATTTCCACACCAGCTCTCTCTCAGCTAAAAGCAGAGTGTAAGCACACTCTATAGTCCTAGCAGAAGATTACATAGGGAAGAGCGAAAGTGTTGCATTTAGAAACATCAGTGCTGCCAGCAAATGCTATTTCAGCAATTACCTATGTTTAGTAATTATGCTAATGTTGATTCTCAAAAGGCTGTTATTTGCTCAGCATGTTCTTCATACTTTATCTCTCTACCTGCCTAACCCTTTATTTTCACTCTAGCTATTACTGGTTGTTTGTCAAGTTAAGTGATGTTTGCAGTGCCAAGTGTTGTCAAGGTATTGTTGCCTTAGCTGAATTCCGATTTTTCCAACACCGGCTGCTGTGATTTTCTGCTCATCACTACTACGAGGCTTTGGGGATTGGATTTTACTGCTTTCAAGAGACCTTGGGTGCTGCAGGTGTTATTGGTTCTTTGGACTGCAGGATGAACGAGCAGCTCCTGGGGTTGGAAACAACACGTTAGACAAAGTGTGATGGGCATCAATTTGTAAGTGCTGTGCTGACACACGAGGAACCTGTGCGCTCCTCACTGTGTGCTCCACCTTAAGCCAGAGAATTAACCATGAAGAGCCCACGGCACACACTTCCCTAAATGTGACTACAACAAAAATTATAGAACAGAAATCGCATACGGGAGCAATCTCATCATTTTGATCTGAGATCTTTTGTGAGATGTGTGCATGCTATCACTGATTGCCAGCCCACAACTTGTACAGGAGTGTCTGAATATACATACAGGAGTTGGACTTGATGATCCTTATAGGTCTCTTGCAACTGGGAACATTGTATGATTTTATATTGACAAGTGTATATGCATTGTTACATACATGAGGAAAGGAAAGTGCTCAGTTACCTGCAAGTACAGAGTAATGTCAGACCACCAAGTGCAGCATGCTGTAAAGCAGATGAAGTCAATGGACACTATGGGTGAGCATCAGAGGCCATGTCCCCAGGGACGCTCATGCTGCTACCCTCTCGCCTCAGCAGCATGCTTGCCCAGAAGATGCAACAGCATAAAGTTGTAGTGTTGTGCATGGACAGGGAAACCACCTCCCTCCTGGTGGGGAAGGAATGGGGAAAAGCCAGCCTGTATGCACAAGGTTGGGACACTGCTTTGGAAGGAGCCAGTTCCAGCAGCAGGGCTGTGTTTCTGAATTGATGTTAGTGCTCAGCTCTCCCTCATGGCAGACCTGTGCTGCTCCCAAGTCCTAAGCACCATCCTCACCTTCCTCCTTGCACTCTAAGCAGCATTTTGCTGACCAAAATTTGTACAGCACTCCCCAGTTTTGTCTCAGTCCAGTAAACACCTCCAGACATTTCCCAGGCAGGATTTGGGATTTAACACTGTAGGACCATGGCAACAAGTATCCTGCAAAAAGCAGACTGTACTGAAGGAGGACAGCTGTACGGTATGGATGTGAGACCGCCAGCCTCACTGTCAGACTGATATGGGGTATATTTACTTTATCAGTCCAGATGTGGCTTTGGAAAGCTTGGCTCCTTCTTCCAGCCTCACCACAACACACAGCAGCCTGAAAAGCAGTGGGCTGCATTGTGCACATTAATAAACTAATTTACTATGCAAGCAGATGCTGGTGTCAAGTAACAATTGTACCTTGCCTGAACTTCATGGACTCCAACTTCTTTCTTTATTGATTTTTTTTCTTGTAATTTTCCACTATGTTCCTGCAGTTCAGGGGACAGATCAGGAGCCCTCCTGTGGTTAATTTAGCATCTATTAGCTTTCTATCAACTTATTTGTAAATTAATTGCTAGGACTTCCTTAGAAGGAAGAAATTACATCTGATCCTCAGCACTCTGTACGGAGCGAAAGCCAACCTCTGAACGGAGCGATGCTCCCACGCCGGGATGTGCAATCTCTGCACACAGCAACGTTAGCACAGAGGCAGCTTGTTTAAAATGGTCAAGATAAGCAAGGTGCAGATAGGGCTGACTTGGCATACGTGTTCATTAACTTAGATGTGGGAGCTTTGAACTGAAGAGAGAAGCGATTAAGCTCTAATTGTGTCTTCTTTAAGGGAGCATTTGGAACAGCCAAGCCTTTTGCAAGGTGGCTCTTTTTACACACATCACGTCTTCCTATGGATAAACAGCCCTTTATCTCACTTGACTTTTCTGTTTTCTTTTCCTTGTGAAATGCTGGATCTGATTTAGGTTCTGATGTAACACCCAGCATACAGTGACTCAAAATTCAATAGATCTCTCTTGTTGTCACTTTCCTTTCGGAAAGTCTTCATCAATGAAACCCTTGCAGATGTTTTAAATGACCCATATAGAGTAGTGCTCTTTAACTGTGTAATCAGAGATGGTTTACTGAATGCATTTCAGGGTGACTGTAGCATGTGTTAAAGGATTGTTCAAGAAAAAGAGGAGAAAGCAAGTCACTAAGGCTTGTTTGCCTCCCCCCAAGGACAACACAACAAGGTAGGAGCACTAACTGTGTATGTATATTCCATCACTCTGGAATAAAAGTATCCATTAAAAAGCAGAAAGCCCAATGTGTCAGGCATTTGGAAACTTTCCACGCTCTCCAGGACCAGCAAAAAGCACAGACTGGAGTGATAGATGATGTGAGCTTGCTTCCTACATTGAGCACTGAATCATAGGTGCTATTTGTACACCCAATTTTTTAAACCAAATGCATCTGCAGATGCATTTATCTGCTTTGCACATTCAGTGGAAGCTCAGTTCAGGTGGTGTACCACACATCTATCTTGTATTAAAGGCAGGTTCTTCCTATAACATAAGTTACTTTTTTGTCTCAAGGACCAGCTGTCATAATTTACACTTGTACAATACATTCAAGTCAAGAAGGAGGTACAAGAAAATGTGTTGATCAGTGGCAGATCTCAACAGGTATACTTTAGAATAGCTCCATCAACTTTAGCTCGGTGTAATTGTGCCTGCTCAAGCAAACTGAAGAAATTCAAATCAACCTTTTGCCTGTCCCATGAGACGATCTTGGAATAGGAGAGATCTCACATGTCACATGTAATGCCTCTGCAACGCTCAAACCCAAGAGACTGCCATAATTACTTTCTTTCTGTTTCTTGGCTCCATGTATTTAAATAAACCTTGGAATATTATACGATTGAACCTTCTTTTTGATTAATCAGTTTCAAACATTCATTTGTCTTCCTCCTCTGAAAGTCTTTCTGTCCCTATGTATCACCTAAGCTGAGGCCAAGATCAAGTCCTCAGCTGTACATAGCTCACAAATGAGCTTGTGTAAAAGAGGGGAAAAAAAGAAAAAGAGAACTTCAGTGGTCTGTGTGAGGATTAGGGATTGCTGTAACACGGTGAATTTACAATAACTTGAAAGTGTAGAGATCTGATTCAGAAAAGAAATATGATAATCTGTGTCCAGAGGGAATCAGGGAGGGCCTTGGCCAAATTGGGAATTGCTTTTTGGTGCTTCTTTGCTGTGATTCCTATAACATTAACTATAGTAATGCACTGGGCTGTAGAACTCCTGTCTTACAACACCAGGCCTTGTGCATGACTTAATACACCCAATACCTCTTACTGAACTCATTATTCTTATGACTCCTAACCACGCATGGGGAGCTTGCTCTAGTTTAGGGACCTGCATTGAACTAATATATACTTAGGAGACAAAAGAAACTGTAATGGATAAACAAATGCAAGCCTTTTAGGATCCAGGTGGCAACATCTAAATCAGCAAGAGGAGGTGATGCACAGGGAGGTACCTGTGTTCCAAAGCAATTTGGGAGTTCTGGGTGGAAGGAAGAACTGATTGCTCTCTTTGACCTGGGCTGAGCTGCAGGTCCTGCTGGTACTCTACACCTCCAAGCTCATACGCTGTGTATTAAGCTCTATGGGACTTCCCAGTATTTACGTGTGCTTGACCCAGGTAAGCAGTAAAGCTGAACAGAGAATGTTTTTTTTCCTTTACTTTTTGCTCATAAGTACCTATATCCTGAAGTTCCATCAGAATGCCCCAGAAGAGACAAATTGTTTTAAGCTCCTAATTTTTCTTACCAACAGGAATACCAGGGCACATCGTGCCCTCTCCTTCTGAGGGAAGCAGTGCATAATGAAAATCACAGTGCAGCTGTGCTTTGCCCTGCTAGTGAAGCCAGCAGCAAGGGGCCAATGAGTATGAAGCTATGTTCATGAGCCACAGTGCATGGAGATTAAATGCCGTGCTTCCACGGAGTCTTTGCTTCTGAGAGGAACTTAGTATTTTCAATGAAAACTGATATTATTTTTTTCCCTAAAGAAATGTGACTCTTTTATTGAAGATCTTCACTTAGTCACCAAGGTGAGGTCGTTCTTCTCCATAGAATGACACACGATCTGTCTTGATCTCTAGTAGAAACTGGATTACTCTTGGTAGTTCTCTCATATTTCCTTTCCTTTAATATGACTCACTTTGAGAGTAGGTGGGCTTTCCTCTTTGGAAACAGATTGTACATTGCCTCTCCTCCATCAGTGTAGTACCCTGCAGTTCTCACTGTCTGTTTCCCAAACACAAGGATTTCTGCCATTCATCCTGGACTCTACACACCTTGGCTCCTAATAGGTATCCTCTGCCCATCGACCCAGTTCAAAACATGGAAACAGAAATAAAGAACAAGTATTGCTCCATGGCCCCAAAACATTTCTCAGGAGGTCGCTCCCATCCCTGAGGGCAGCCCGCATAGCTGCTGCAGGACCAAAGCCTCCCACAGCCTCCCCCCTGCCCTCTGCTCTGCTTTCAACCAGTTTAGGCTTTGTTTTCTTAAAAAAAAAAAAATATATATATATATATATATATATATATATATATCTGCTTCTGCTGGATGGCAGAACAGATGCTGCAGAATTATGTTTTAAATCTGTCTTTACTCCCAGGCAAAACTCAATATTCAGGGGCACTGTTGGGTCAAAATTATTTCTTCGTGGCCTTTGGGTATTCATTAAGTACATATAGCTCTGGCATTATTATCCCTTTTCAGTGATGTTATATTACTTTCAATAATAGCTACAATTTAGAAGGTGCAGATCCACCAAAGCAAAAACATGCAATAAAGGCTTATAGCTAAACAGGAGCTCCATAAATTCAAGGGGCAAAAAAGGGCTGAGGCTTTCTGGTTGTATTAAGCTATGAGGTAGGTGGGAGTTTCAGCACGAAGATCCAAATTCTGGACAGCTTCCACCTGTGGAAGCTCACACCAATCCCTAACACAGACACCAGGCCAATGGAGTGTTGTTTTTTATTAAAGCATAAACTTCCATGGCTGAAGTCCATTCTCTTCTATATGGGTCTTTGAGCAACCTGGTCTAGCGGGATGTATATAGCAGGGGAGCTGGAACAAGACGCTCTTAAAGGTCCCTTTCAACCCAAACCATTCTCTGATTCTATGTTTCTATATATCAAACACATTAAATCTTTGTTCAGGATGCTTAGGATGTTTTCTAAGTAAAAAACTCATCTGAGTGACCAACATTCCCAGCTGGTCATAAGAAAAGGAGTGCAAAAACGAACAAAAAAATGAAGACATTAAAACATTCCAAGTACTCAGTCCTCTTCTAGTGAAATCAATGCTATTTTGAAGCAGTGAAATTTGATGTAAAATCTTGCACTGAATTTCTGAATTTCCCATTCTAGAGTGGGTGTCTAAACACCCCTGTGATTAATATTTTCATGTCTGCCTAGCCAGATGGATGCCTGATGGAAGACAGAAACATAACAGCCATGTAAATAAAAATGTATTTACTAAGGGCTCTGCCAAAGCAGGGAAATTTCCTGCCTGAAAAAAAAACCAGCAAAGTCTGAAGGGGGCAGGGGTGGTGGTGCTGTAAATAACTGTGTCCCAGTTTTGGCTGGGATGGTGTTAATTTGCTATTTAGCACCTGGTACAGTGCTGTGGTTTGGATTTAGGATTTCTAGATGAGGGTGCACAAGGAGCTGGGAGGGGACACAGCCAGGACAGCTGATCCCAACTGACCAAAGGAACATTCCATGCCATATGTTGCCATACTGAATGATAGCACTGGGGAAGCTGGGTTAGGGGGTGCACTGCTGTGGGACTGGCTAGGCACTGGTGGGCTGGTGGCAAGCAATTGTGTCGTGCATCACTTGTTTGGGGTATTATTATCATCATCATTATTATTATTGCTGTTACCATTACTGCTGTTATTATTATTATTATTTTCCCTTCATTTTCCATCTTCCTAAAGTGCCTTTATCTCAGCCCATAGGTTTTATCTTTGTCCCATTCTCTCCCCCAGCCCACTGGAGGGGCAGTGAGTTGATCTGGTGCTGGGCTCCCCCTGGGATAAACCACGGCAAATTGTCGTAGGAATGTTCCCAGACACGAGGCTCGACAGAATGCTGAATAGTCAGAAAGTTGTGGGAGGCTTTGCTGTGTATCCAAAACACTGTTATCTGGCATTCACTGCAAACACAACTTACTTATTATATAAGGTTGCTGAAAGAGCACCTTCGAAACAAATCCATTGGTCACCTGGGCAGAGGTAATGGGGCACCAGAGAAGCTGTTCAATATCACTTAAACCTAATTTGCCAGCCTACCGATATCATCATTTATCTTTTATTACTTTGGGGTCTGGCACGGGCTTCGTGCCGTTCAGCTCAGTGGTACCTGCAGGCACATG
>JAOWBP010012019.1:0-67865 GCA_028571105.1 Tragopan temminckii | reverse complement strand
TATTTTTACTATCTTGGTTTTTTTTTTTTTTTTTTTTTTTTTTTTTTTTTTTTTAATTGACATATCCCTCTGACTTTTGAAAAACTATTCATCTTGCTTTTGGAGGACTTTAAATCTCTAATAGAATGTATTTTCCAAAATCTTCAGGTCTTTCCACAAATGATATTTTCTCTATTAAAAAATATTCCTTTTTATGTAAATTCTCAGGGGAGAAAAAACAGTTTTTCAAATAAATAATATATTTTACCTTATTATCTCAGAGAGCAGTCAGAAGACTTAGTAGAAAGCATACATCTGTCCTGGTTTCCTAGTATTTTTCTATTTCCTTCCATTCTTTCCTAATTATTAAGACTTTTCAAGTAGAGTTTGTGTCAGATGCAGTTTTGGCCATTGAATATATGATTTGACAGGGTGTGAAATGTGCCAGCTATGAACTAATTGGTTAATAATTATTTTGTATCCATCAAATAACAGCTGTTCTCAGAAGGGGCTTCCAGCTTGGGGATCCCATATAAACAGAACCATCTCCCTCTCATTCCAAGTTCTTGTGGAACAATGTTCCTTTATTGGTTAGCTATAAGGAGCTCCTTACGCGATGTCAATTTAGAGTTTTGGCAAGCTTACTTTTTGGAGGTACCCAGCTCTTTCCAGGCACTGAAATGGGGTGGCAGTGAATTGTACAGAGTGGTACCAGAGTGAGTGAAGATCATGTCATCATTAAGAGCATATGAGCTCTTTACCAGTTTATCAGTCTCTTTTTCCACCTCTGCTTTGACCTTAGGAATCTAGTACACAGCACCAGTCTGTTCTGGGAAATTAAGCACTTTATTTGCGCATCGCATGGCTATTACTATCATGTCAAAGCCCAAACTTCCACAGGAAGCAGTTTAGAACAATTAAGTTGTAGGTATAAATTGGAGCTACAATTAAAAATGTTAATCTGAAGAGTGTTTAATGAACACAGTGGCAAGCACTGCAACTTGTATGTTTGAACCAGTCCCTTTTAAAGCTGTCTTTTAGAGATAGGAGAAATCAAAGACTTACTGACAACAAGAATGAAAGCAATTAATTTGTAGTGACTATTGAAATTGTAAACACATGCATGCTTGTTGATTTTATTAGAACATGTCTTTGTGCTTCAAGCCTTAACAATAGTAAAAAAATACTCAGGAGAAATAAACACCTTGTAGGTGAAAGCCATCACTTTTCCCAACCAGAAGTTCACCATATCTTTTCTAACTAAAATGAACAACCTTCTTATTTCCCAAGAGATGTGTCCTCTGAATCCAGCTTAATAAATGTAGAATGCAACACGGAATATCATATTGCAATATGCAATCAGCGTAAGGGAAGGTACTAAAGTAAGGGCACCTCATACAGATTCTTGCAGAAATCATAATAAAAATTTTTGCATCTGATCTGCTATTCAAATAGAATTGTAAAATGTGTATTCCATTTGGTTTTACAATTAACACAGCTAGAGGAAAAAACACTGAAGAGGCTGCAAGTATGTCAGTAACAAAAAAATCAAATGGTATATCTTGGGGAGATGTTAAATTATATTTTATATATGACATTCCAGAGAATTTATCTACTGTAAATTACAAAACATCAGTTCTATATACTTCAGCTCGAACTCTAAGTTTGAGAGAGATATAATGAGCTCTCCGATACAAAGAGAAAACTCAGGTTGCTGTTTCAATTTCTGCAAATAAATAATAAGTATCAAGTAATCACATATTTTAATGAAAAAGATCTAGATAATATATATGTAATTAATAGAATGTCTCTGAACAAATATTGCATCTAAGTTTGGAAGGAAAATCCAGTTTCATAAGTTCATACAGAAATTTTTTTGTTAGTTGATTTTGAATAGGCTGAGTGCTTGTAGCACAACGTATTTAATTGATCAGTGATGACAAGATTTCATAAAATGAAATTATTATAATTAAACTTTTTAAATTAGTCAAGTGAGAGCATAATGGCTTGTAAACCTAAATGATGTATTCTTCCTTCAATTTCTATCCTTCATAAGAAATAAGACTATGTCTCCTGTGAGTTATTTCCTTTCTTATAGATTAGAAGAAAGAGAGATGCATCTGATATTCTGGGTTTAAAGCTTGTGGGAAACCTACTGGGTCTCTATCTTTCAGGTAAATATAGTGTGGCACAGAACTGCATTTGTTCAGGATGTTGTAATAGATACTGTGAAAATATAAGCTGCAATAATATTAGACCATAGGAGAATCATAAAACTGCATAAGAGTAGTAGGAGTCTTAAGGAATGGCAACAAAAAATCTTGAAGACATTTAAGCTCAAGAATGTGATTCAATCCTCAAAGCAAATCAGGTACTAATTTTTAATTTATTTTTTTATTCCAATTTAAGCTAGGCACATGAAGATCTGAGCAAAACTGACATCTATATTGAATCAGGCAACAGTAGGAGTGTAAGGTCAGTTTTGTTTTTTTCCATCTGCATTTGGAGAAGGTTAGGAAACTAGTTGTAGACTAGGATGCTGAGAATTCACCTGCTGATGTGAAGGGAGCACTATTAAGCATTAGATTTCCATCAGTGTGCCTACCATTGTGCCTTGTAAGTATATACTCTCCAGGTATGACATGGGTTTTCTCTTCCGTGTTCAGAGTGCCAGAATTAGTGGCTTGATCTTGGATTGACTGCAGTGTGTTGACGTACTTTGATATATAATGGGTCTGTGAAGGCTTAATGGAGGCTTATGTTTCTGAAATAGTTCAGACTGTGAACTTCAGTCTGTGGAGGTTTCAATGAACGTTAAATTTTTTCTTTAAATAATTGGCTTGATTTAACTGGGACTGTTTTGAATTTGCTAAGTCTTAAACGTCATGTCTTTGTCACATGTGAGACTCCGCCCAACCTAATTTCAGGAAAGTGATCAAAGGATAGTTAGATATACATGGGAGACGCAATTGGACCCTTGACAAAGAAAGGCAAGGATGTAGAGGAATCCTTTCCCCAAACCCTCAGTTACAGAGTAGTCATTCAGACCATTCCTACCCCCAGAGTGAAAGCACAAGAGAACACTATTGTGATGACTGGTCCGTGTAAAGATAGTTATGTAGGGATCTAATTTTAATGACATCAACTGATTGCTTTACAAACCTCTGAGCTATCATTCATTGACCATATGCTTTTGATTCATTCCATCTCAGTTCCTTCATTGGCAGTTCTCTCCTATCTAATCTTTTGATCTCTTTGCACAGCTAAACATTTTATTTTTATCTAATGCAGAGATGACTTTGAATGTCAGTAGAAAGAATACAACACTGAACTGAACTGGAAAATTCTCTTCTCAAAGAATATACAGAAAGATGGTCTGAAGAGATATCTTGTTTAATTTTGATGGTGTGAAGCCCTTCTCAATAAAATCTCCAGTGGGTTTACTTTTGAAATTTTGAGGCTATTAGTTTTAAGCACTACCGAGGTTTTCAGTGAGTGGTTGTGAGATGAGCTGTTAAAACCAAAGAATTTCTATAGAAATTTAGAATCAGTGTGTTTTCATTGCAGAAATGTATGGACAATACAAACATATTCATTAATGAAATTTCAATACCCTGTAAATTACTAACTAAAAATAATTCTTGCCTTCATTTTAATAGATACTGCTAACCTTTATGCAATGATAGACATTGATTTTTCTCTGCAGATAACTACATGATGTGTTTCAGTTATAGTATTGATTTAATTTAATATGAAAAGCTTTGTCCATACATACAATTTGCTATTAAAGTTCCTCAAAGATATTCCATACAAGTTATGCTATGAACTTATCAAGACATGATTACAAAAGTAACATTAATTCTTGGCTTCCTATTGCATATTAATATACATATTATTAGATAAAATTTTTGCACTACTAAAATTAATGGCTAAACTGTTACTGATTTTGTTAGCATATTACATTTTCTTTATATTTAATATTTCATTCAGCTATGCAGAATAAAATACACTATATCATATGTAGTATTTAATAAGAAAAATTTGAAATTCAACATCAGTTTGAAAACTAAATGATATAAAAATTATTATTGAAACTCGCATGAAACAATGATGTGCAAATAGTCTTAGAGGAAGATCAAACGAGAAAAACTCAACTACTGTTTAAACAAGAATATGAATATTCGATTTTTACATTTTCCAGTTTACTACTCTTAATTCAAAACCATTTTTAATGTTTTGATTTTTTTTTTCACATATAAATTATCCTTAATTATATATACAGTTCAGTTTTTCTTATAATTTTGTGTTCAAAAATATTTCTTAGTATTTAAATAATTTTGATGCAATTCCAGTTGAAGATGTTCAACATTAGATAAGCAGAGATGGGTTGTCCTTGTACTAGGTGGTTTTTCCGTCAGATTTTCAGGAATATATAGAAGATGTTTAGAGATATTCATGTAAGAATCTGTGTTGGAAGACTAAGTCTGCATTATCTACCAAATTCCAAAGTTACATTCAAAAAAGCTACAACAAGAAAAGGAGAGAGGTTCAGTGACACTTTTGACATATTCCATTATCCTTCTAACATCAGGCTAATATTAGAAACAGAAATGCATTTGTCAAGTGTCTTTCAACCTTCATTTATCTGCCCTCACCTCACCTCTCAGAAGGCGTTTTACAACAGTAAGACTGCTTTCTTCCTTCAATAAGCCATTCCAAGAAGTAGAAAAAGGATTAGTAGAAAGAGATTATAACAAGGAAAATAAGCTGGAAACCCAATTGTATTTTCTCAAAAGTTTTTTTTCAATCTGATTTTATGTATCACAGGAAACAGTAAAAGAGAAGAGAATGTCTGTTTCCTTGAAGTAAGAAAAGAGTTAATAGGTGGGTCCAGAGACCAATAGATCTCAGAATGAAAATTTTCTTATGAAATATAACTTCCATTTTCTCTTCTAGAAATTTCATCCTTTTTGGTTTAGTAACACCATTTTATGGCTTGCAAAAGTATTATTACCTCATAGGAAAAATATCCCTGAGAGATTTCAAAACTTTCTAGAGAAAATAGATAGTTGGTTCCTTTAAGAGCAGTCCAACAAAGCACATATGATAAGGCTTAATAGTGAATGTGTGAGTCAGTCCATCAACACGTCATGATCATGAGATGTGCAACACATATACATCTTAATACACGTTTGCCTTTTTAAAGATATTAATCCAAACCTTAACCATTTTGCCATGGTTATCATAATTATTGTTACATAAAAGTTTCTCAAACAATATTTTTTAGGTAGTGGTGCACTCAGAAGTGGCTGTCATAGCAGGTATAGTCAAAACAGAGCTATATGCACATATTAGTTCTCCAAACGCATTTTTCAGCCATGTTTAAAATGCATTCCAATACTACCATAACTGATTTCATTTTAATAAAATATTATTTGTTTGCTTTTTTTTGACATTCATTATTTGTGTTTTTAACTAATAGTCTACCTAACTAGCAATCGGTAGGGGATTTGGATTGCTATGTCTATGAAAATGTTCTTAGTGAGTAATTTTCAGCACAGTTTCCTGTCTAGGCACCCCACAGGAAAGTTAGACCTGTCATTTGTGCATCAAATGCAAAAGTATATTGAGGAAAAGCAGTTATTTGTCATCAGGACATTCAAAAGCTGTAAGATATTCAAAAGTAGCCCACAGTTTATCTAAAAGAAAAGTAACATCTTATTTCTGGAAAGTCTAAAAATTGAAGATTTTCAACTACTTCAAAGAAGGCAAATTTAAATCCTTAATTAGGTCTGAGAAAACTCTTCTGACTTAGTGTGCAGTCCTAAATTTATGAAGATTTACCTCAAGATATAGGTGAAACTTTTGAGCACTGTGACACTGTGGTTAACGGGTGTATTTTCTATTTGAGAAACTTGGTTTCTGTTTTGGAAAGAGAATGATAAAATATTCAGAGAAAGACTATAAGATCTATGGTCTTTTGTTTTCAAAGTGAGAAAGCTTACATGTTTTGGATATATTTTCAGACTCCTGGGTTTTTCTCTCCCTAGAACAGTAAGCCTCTGAACACTTTGAAATCTGCCCATCAATAGTTTATCTTCTCTAAAAACCTCAACTTTTGACTTGTTTTCTATAATTCAGCTGAACTGGAGCTCACCATGGCTCAACAAACATTGAGCCGTAAGTTTGATGAAGAATACTTTAGTTGCTGTTCCAGCTCTCTCTGAAAGCTTGTGGGAGGTCAAAGGGGAACACACAGCTTTGTCTCAGAATTATACAATAAGCACTCAGATGAATATTTGTGTCTTCATTTACAAGCAATTGCATAAACTATTAATGTTTAATTCCCAGCCCAAATCCATTAATTCTCTGAGAAGCAGTTCCTAAATTCTTCTCAGAACCACATGGAGGAAGGTGCATTACATTCTACTTGCATCATTTTGCTATTGAATACAACACACTGATATTAGCATAGATGTGGCTCACTAAGCAAGGATTTTTCTGATTAAGAGAACTCTTTCAGCTTGCAGCCCTGAAAATGTAAATTCCTAAGTGAAATTTTATGTAAAAATTCCTTCATGGATGCCATGATCCATAATTTGAATGATACTGCTGCAGATAGTCTTCTCAGTAATACTCCTGAGTCCTTATTTGTATGCACTTGAATGAAAACAGTCAAGCAAAAGCATATACTTTTGACTTCTGCATAAGAATAGTGTTTCTTTCAAACTCACAATATCATTTGAATCTTGAATAAGAATATGCAATAGATTCTAATGCATGCATTCTCTTTGTTTTCCCAATATTTTAGAACTCTAATCCGTAAACACAATTTTCCCATTGTTAGTAATGTGACATGAGCTTTACGTTTACAGAGTCTCAGGACAAAGGCTTGTCCATCTCATTTGTTCTGCAATTACTTTTTTGTTCTCAGTTGGTTTAGCTATAGCAACAGTTTCGCAAATGATCAAGTAGATATGCTTTTAATTTTGCTAATCTTTGTATGGTATAGGCATAGTTTTATAGAGACTCTAATGATGTGATAATATATTACAGAGAGGTGTGGTATGATAGTAGTGGTTTTGAAAAGTGGGAACAAGCTGACACAAGCGACTACAAGGCTATAAGCTGTCATTTAAAGGAAATAGATATGAACAGGATCAGTTTTAGGGATAACAAATATGAAAAGAAAAGAAAGAAAAGCATAAAAGATGCAAAAAGTGCACAATATGCTATAAATTCAACTGTATGACTGAGTTGCTAATTTGACTTTGCAGCTTGACCTCAGACCTGTTCTGTCACCATAGACTTGCCTGGGAATCATTGGGCTGTGACTGACCCTGCTAATGATCACTAGATCCATCCTGCTTTCCTTTCTTGGGCACTCTGCGACTATGCCCTTGCTGAAGACACTGCTCTACTGGCCCATGTAAGAATGGCCTGCCCTTGCTGCTTCCTGACATATGCCTTTCAAACACTCATTTTGCTTGCAAAATTATGTCCACCCTGTCAAAAGAGTATCTGTGTTATTTTCTGAAGGCTGTCTTGCAAATTCTTAGTTTTCTGAAAATTTCATCTGTTCCCACCACTGAGGTATTCTGGTGGGATAATTTCTCTACAGCTGGATGCACATGCCTTCGGTTAGTTATAAATAATTGCTGGGTATTTACTAGGAAAAGTGATGTATTAATCATTCCAAAAGGTGAACATGCAGAGGAAATTTGATTCACTGTTATTTCCTTAGGTTCCTGGGAATGAGTACGCAGGGTCCTCAGCAGATACAGGAACAGGCATCCTTATTGCTTGGCACAATGGCATTTAACAGCTTTCCATCAAGCTCTGAATCTAATCTGGATACCTGGAGAGTGTCTTAGGAATCAGCTGGGACCACTGTGACAAACAACGTGCTAAGCAATGTTGTTGAGATGACATGAGCTTGTGTTGCTGGAGAAATGAATTGAAAGCATTCAAACTTTCATCAGTCTTGCCTTCATTTCATTATGAAATTGTCTAAACCACACAATGAAATTGTCAAAGCACCTGCACCACCCTAAAGGAAAGATCTTGCTGGTGGTGTCAAAAATCATTTTCAAGTCAACAAAGACAGGCTAGACAAAAAAAGTCCACTCAATTTTTTTTGTTCCATCTGTTATTTAACAAAGGTTAAGTTTGTTGTTTACTTCATTCTCAGAAACAATGTTTTCTGCCAGGTAAAAGTCTTCATTAAGTAATGCAGTTAAATGTAGACCTTGTAATAATTCTGAGATTTCTTTTAGTAGGGGAATTCTTCAGTGAGTGTATGAAATGACTATCCTCTTCTTATACAGATGGACAACGACAGTAAGTATATAGTCTTGTGGGATCACTACTTTATCTCACAGAAACAGAAAGCTTTCTGTGGATTAAGAAGCCTTAATGTCTGTGAGAGTCTCAACTGAAATGAAAGTAAGTACTTTGTCACCAAAATTTCTGAGACAGTAAGTGATAGCTAGAGTGAACTAACAGTCTGTGAAGATAGGTATTCAGTAGCCTTGTACCTAACCATAGATTGTTTGCTGTATAAAAATGTAAATGCTAACATTTTGTTTCAAGAATTTGGTTCTTTCCAGGTAGAAAGGCAATCTATCCAAAATTCACAACAGAGATGGAACATACCATACTGTATTTTAAGAAACCATTAGACTTTACACCATTTTGATTGAATTGTTATTGCAGCTCATCTGTTTTCTTGCGACACTAGGCACTATGCATAGCTTCAGTTATACTGTTGAAGATTATAGAACTTTTCTTCTTGGATGCTGACACTCTATAAGCTATTTAAGATTAATATAAACAATATTTTCATTCAAACAATTTTGTGTAAACTAGCTCATACCACGGGACTTGATATTTCCAGACTATCACATCAAATGTTCAAAAAATTTTTGTTTGGAACACTTTTGTAATGATTAAGCATTGCCAGAAGTTGTATTAGTGATATTCAGATTGCATTAAAATGATTTTCAACTTAGAAAAATAGTTATTTAACTTCTTCAAAGGCTTTTTCCTATGAGTTCTTTCAGAGGGAAGTTGATAATGTAGAAAGGCTGAATTTTGAACACATGAAAGGATAATCTGCCCAACATTAAGTTTCTCTTCAAACTTGATGTTGTTGATGTTTCTATGTTACAGTGGCTAGTTAAATATCAGTATCTGGGACTGATGTGAAAGCAAGAATTATTTTTTTTTCTTATTTAAAATCTGAAAGATATTCTGTACAATGGAATTGTGCACAGCACTTTTCACAAAGTAATCGGTATTGTTGTTTCTTCTTTTATATTAATTCTCCTAAGTAATGTTCTACAAGACAGCCTGGTTAAGATGAACAAAAGAGACATCCACCAAACATTTGTGTCTTATTCTGGTCCCTAAAATATTGTGTATTCCAATTGTTCATGTAGTTTTTTTTGAATCTCATGACACTTTCTCACCACAATGAGAAGTTAATAAATACAGCAAGATTTCCAGACAAGTTATCAACAAGAATAGACTCAAGAGCAAAAATGTAATGACACTGATAACATGGGTGTAGCTGATTCATTGCTGCTTCAGTTTACCCCAATGGAAATTTTGCAGTTCTATTCCTTGCATACCTTCAATGTCTGCTTTCCTTGTCATAGAGTTACGGGAAATAATGACGGAGGTATGAGATGCTATGAAATCTGACAACACATAATTTACTTTCTTGGAAAGATTGTTTCATGAATAGATATATCGGGGGAAAACTGGCTGCAGCATGTAGGTGTATTTCTGTCGTATCTGTTACAATGAATTACGCTGCTCACTGGACTTTGCAAAAGTACCTTCCTCTCTGAGAAAATTAACATACTTTCAGTTCATAATAGCAAAATACCAGACACTAGCTACTTTGTAATCTGAGAGGTCAGGAGTACTTTGCCTTAGGAACCAATTCAAAACATTCATGCCCTGTCATCCATGACAGCATTTCAGACAAGCAAGGAAGGCTAATGCTGCACAAATATTATTTCTGCTGTATACAAATCTCTAAATAAATAACCTTTGATTAGAAATTGAACAATTATGAAAGAAAATGATAGGCAGCATAAGTGAGGACGGTCTACATTCAAAGCACTGTTCATTGTCTGTAGCCTTTTAAACCCTAGCATAGACAATACAGATGGACAGCTTCATTAATTCATAATATACTGAAGACTGAGGAAAAAAAAAAAAAAGTTGAAAGACTAAATTAGAATAAACTACTTTAAAAAAATTTAGTCGCAGGATCACAGAATTGTAGGGGCTGGGAAGGGACCTCCAGAGATCATCAAGCTCAGCCTCCCTGCAAAGCAGGCTCCCTACGTCAGGCAGTATTGGATGCGTTATAACTAATTGCAACTGCTCAATCCCAAATACCTCAAATTTTTATTTTCAAATAACTTCAGATTTTAAGAAAAAAGAATATTTTGAAGAATTTTATCATAGTGAAAAATCTTGAATAAAAATGTTTTCTGTTCAAGATGTACTGGTCACAAGTTTAAGAATTTATGGTGGCAGTTGTGGACTCTCTGTTGTATAATTTTGCTCTACAAAACTATATTAAAATAAGATAACATTACGGTATTCTATATTTTTTTGCCAAACAAAAATTTCATTTTACCCAAACTGCAAGTAGAAATGTGCCTGCAAACAGCTTATGAAATAAGACAGGATAAATCTAACTTTATTGCAGCAATTATATTTCAACAGGATGAAATATTTTCTTGGTCATATCTCTGCTCTTTTCCTTAGTGGGAGAACAAAGAGAAAGCTATAAGATGAAACCAAGACTGTATTTGGAAATTAAACATGAGTCAGAGAAGAATGTCTCTGCAGCCAAGATCTGTAGGGCTAACAATGGAATGTAATGGCCTACTGTTCACTCTGCTAGAACAAGTGAATTAGAAGACATTCTGATTAATGTGAGTAATACATCTTAGTCTGAAACCATATGTAAATTTTTTAAATGACAACACAGGAAAAGATTTTTTTTTTCCACCACATTAACCTTTAAATTTTTGTTTTATTTTGATTCTCAGTTTCTCAGTACAGGTACTAAAAATGCTCTCAAATCTAAAATTCCAGTTTTACACAGAACATTAATCAGTTTCTTAGACAAGTCTTAGGACAGACTTGATATTATTTTTGGAAAAATGGAATACAGTTTCAGTTTGGTTAAACTGATAGGATAATAAGAATATCTGGCAGATGTGTCAGGGATAAGCTACGAATACTTCATTTTACATAAGTGTAGATAGCAGAGTGGATGACTGACTTGTAATTATACAGAAATAGAAGAGAAATAGTGAAAATAAAATAGCTGAAGCATATGTACATACGTATTAAGTACAGAGTACCAAAGAATTATAGCATAGATAAGTCACAGAATCACAGAACTGTGGAGGTTGGAAGAGACCTCTGGAGATCATCTGCTAAAGCAGGTTCCATACAGGAGGTCGCACAGGCGAATGCCCAGGCTGGTCTTGAATATCTCTAGAAAAAGAGACTCTACAACCTCTCTGAGCAGCCTGTTCCTGTTCACTCTGACAGTAAAGAAATTCTTCCTTATGTTAGTATGGAACTTCCTGTATTCGTTTCTGCCCGTTGACCCTTGTTCAACTGCTATACACCAACAAAGAGTCTGCCCCCATAGACTTGACTCCTGCACTTTGGATATTTATAAACAGTGGTAAGTCTTTCTACAGCTCTTTCTATATACCAAAATATTTTCTTGGAAACATTTAAAGTAATAAGTTACACTGTAAGTACATTTGTGGGATGTGAAATACAGACTACTTACAGTTTAAATATTGCGTGGATTGTAAAATTATTGTAAAATTGAGAATTATTAAACAGATTGTTTGCAAACCTAAGTGCTCTCCATAGGAGAACTACTTTCAAAGATTTTATTTCTTCCTTTGCACTTAAATCCAGCCAAGTAGGAGTAGAAAGCATAGAGTTCTGATGGTAAAATATATGCATCAGGAAGCTTGAAAAAGTAGCATTCTCTCAAATTGTTCATAACCCGAGGACAAGATGCATGTGATGCCAAAATGCACTCATGATAAAATCTCATTATCATCATGTATTATTTCTTTTTCTTTCTCTTCTCTTTAGTCAATAGCTAAATAGCTAAGAATGTTCACATTTTAATTAGGTTTTAATATTTGCTTCCCATTAAGATGAGTCAACGAACCATTTCTTTCAAAGTCTGATAGACTGTTGTGGAAAAAAAATGAATCATTCTATGGTTAATTCACATTACAGAGATTTTTTTTTACAGTTACAAAGGTCAGATGCTTAAAGTATTTCAAACAAAAATCAAACATTCAGGAATGATTCTCCTGACCAAATGAATCAGACTTTGCTCATCCAGTCTTGTGAGAATATGTCATGTCTTTGGACATAGAAGAAGTTAATGCTTAAATCTCACTTAAGGACAACCTGGAATCAGTTTGATAAGGAAATAACAACTAGTGCTGTTGCACTGTTCACAGAATTCACTAAACCAGACCAATACAACTATTGCTGTAGTTTGACACTAAGCTGTTTGAGTGCAGATGACAAAAGTTCCAGTATCTACTATAAAGATTAATGTAATATTTAGCCCACATTTATTTAATTTTTTTCTTATATGAATTAACTGAGTTTGCAGCAAAATATCTGTGTTGCTTTTCAGTGACAGATATTCTTTAATTCGCTAAGCAAAGTGAAACAACTTTCATAGGTGGGAATGAAGAAGTTGCCACTTCTTCCTTTACAGTAAATAGCATATCCCACAGCTTCAGGCAGATAGACTCGGACCAAGTATAATGGAATGTAAACCATATCTGACAGATTCTATAAAAAAAAGCTCAACCACTGAACTTTTAAATTAAATGTATATATGTGTGTGTATACTATATATACATATGTATGAGTTTATACTATATAATACCTATATATATGTAAAAAAAACAGTTAACACTCTGGTGGATTTATTGTGGGAGGCTTGGGGGAAGGTTTAAGAGTATATGAATCCCAAGGTGGGATGATATACATTGCCAGGGCTGAGAAAGAAGAGTAAGTGTAAGTATAATAAAGCGTTGAAAGCTTCAGGTCCCCTTCCCATGGTCCTCTACACAATAGTATCAAGCAGACCCCAAAACATTTCATGAGAATAATGATGCTCTTTATTAGGCCTTAAGGGAACCAGATCAACGCCAGCCAACTGTCATGCCAATTTACCCAGTCGCTAATTCAGGCTCAGCTTTGAGTTTGTATGGTTGAAATTTGAGGCTGTAACCTTAAAAAAAAGAAAATTTGCCCCCCAATTTTTTTTTTTTTTTCATCTGATCTCCATTTTCTATTACATTTTCACTAGCTTCCACATGGTCCTTATATCTTCTGAAAAATATTAGTGTGACAAAGGTATAAGGAGATCTACTCTAAATTGGTTTTGGTCTCATTGTGTTTTGCAACGTTGCCTCAGTTTGTGGCTAAGACTGGAAAAAAAGTACATATCTGATACCACTAAATATGGAACATATGTTAGCTTTACAGTACCTCATATGACTTCTGTGGGGCACATGGAAAGAGAGAGAAATCAGAAGTTTATGTTATAAACCCTGTCAGAAAAGAGGAGTCAACGAAAAAGCAGGACATCTCTTGGGAGCATCACATTGTCCACAAAAAGAGAGTCAATACAAGGAAAATAGGAATAACGTCCTTTGGATGGATAGAACTAAAATTTTTAGCGATTTCTTTATTTTTTCCTTATCTTCCAGAATTACCAGACAAAGGTTTGGCTTCTTGTTCTCTATATCTTAGTGGCTACTGAAGTTCTACAAAATAAGGAGGCCCTGAGATTAACATAAAGTAATACCCTAAGAAATGCAATTTCATTCATTTAGATTCAAGACTCATATAACTTTGATCTATATGATGAATACCTGAGTTACACTTATTAAGCGTATTATGCTAGGATTTACTTTCTTGATTGCATTTGTAGTTCTAATTTGCTAAAATACTGTAGAAGTCTGTTTGCATATGAATTTAAGTCCCTTGAAGCAGAAATTTACTTGTAGGTTAATGATTAAAGTGCTGGACTCTGGTGAGCTTTGAAACTTAAGTTGACAGCCCCAGGGACTGTTCTTTCACAGCAATTCACAGGTAGCCAAGGCCAGGGCAATGTTAAAAGGCCTAGTAGATCATGTTCAGTGAAAATCAGTGATTAGGTTGGGCAAAGAGTGCTCAGTGTGGAATACACATCTCTTTTTACCACGTTGTCAAGATGGAAGCAATTTCTAATATGGATGAAAGCACAACTTTAGCAATAGCAAAACACAGGCCTTCTGCATGCTAAGAACCTGTCAAATTAGGCAGCAAAAGAGAAAAAGGCTTTAAAGATTCCTTTTGTGGATACAAATATCAAAAGTAGGATTTAACCCTACTTCATGGCTTTTTGTTTCTATAAATCGATCTCTTCCCCAGCCTCTAGAGTTTGTATGGCAAAAACTCCCCTGAACCACATCCAAACGTAGGCCAAACTTCTGTTTACCACTGACCAAGATAATCTCTTCTAATGTGGCAGATTGGGAAAAGAATAAACTTTTGGAACAACAACAACAAAAACAACAACAACAACAAAAACACTGTAAAAAAAGATATCAGATCACTAATTCATCTTAAGGCATGAGACACATACCAAAGGCATTTTTTATTGTAGCTGTCAGCAGACAACAGGAAAACATCTGTGGAGAGATGAACCATAGGTAGTAAGCTGTAGAAACTTCTGAGTGTACAATTCAAAAGACCACAGAAGAAACTCGAATGCCGTATAACCTTTCTGTTTTCCAAAGTATTGAACGTTTTATAAAAGGATGACTGCTCTTAAGGAAAAAGGATTACAAAACCAATGAAGTGCTGTTACAGAAATCTATACAATATATTTGTGAAAGTGCACCTAATTATGGGGTATGACAGATAATTCTTCAGTGAAAAAGGCATTGCTGTGGAGACTGTGAAGATGTATGGATTGCATAGACCAAAGGGAAATTCTATGCGAGATGAATCCCTTCAAAAAATACAGAGTGATCTTTGCTCTTTCTTCCATGAAAGGTTCTAATACAAGAAGGTATTGATGCAAGTTATTTGTGCAAGGATGGTTTTAAATGCCAAACTTTGTATGTTATATGAAACATTTAAATCCTTCTGTTTTGATTGTTTGAAGTCAGCAGAGGGCTGCTTTTCTCAGCAAACATTTCATTTGTGTAAGGGTATTTGAAATTTGAAATTTGGGAGGAATTTATGAAAGAAAAACAAAAGTGACAGAAGTGAATAGTCCAAACTGACAAAAATGGATACCAATAATTGTACGGTTTCTTTTACAAAACATATGAATAATTTCACTGCTATCCATATATTCTTTTTCTTCGTTTGCTCCTTTTTAAAAATTTTTTATTCTTGAGCGTAAGTATGCAAGACTTTATTGCTTGAGCAATAAACGACAGTTTCCATAAACTATAAATGAGGCTAAAGTGCAAATGCACAATTTTACTGAAATTTGTCAGTGAAATATTTTGAAATGTATCCTATTCACTGCAGTACCTTTGAGAGAAAAAGAAAGAATTATACAGGATTAATGAACTCCATTAACTATAACTAAATTAGCTACAGCTATTGGACTAGTAAATATAATATCAAACAATTTTTGTTTGCTACTGAAAAGAAGATATTTAGTTTCTTGTGAAAGAGAACTCATTAAAAAAATAGATCAATAGAGCATTCGGCCAGGTTCTCACATAAAAAACAAAAGACTCTAAGACAAGTAATGAAATTATGTTTTATGAATCTTCTGAAATAAGCTGAAATTAGATGAACAGAAGTTAATCAGTCTACAGATGTCCTAAGTAGATTTCTCCTGTTTAGAGGCCCACGGCTTTTCTCAGATTTCAGTTACAGGAAGACAGTTACTTTTAGTGGCTCTTCTCCAAGTCTAATGCATCAATACATAGATGACCATGTATCAATTTAATCAATCATTGTATAACACAAAAGAAACACAGCATTTAAACAACAAAAACCTGTTCAACAAAAACTTCTGACTTGGAAACTGAAACAATTTCTTGAATTATTTCTCCTGGATTCAAGATCACATATTTGTGAGACGTTTACCCCTGCTGTCTGTTAGTTTTGAATCACAGTTTGTTCCCTGGTTTCTGGCAATTACAAATCATTTTGTAGTGAAAAAATACAGTTTTCTCTGGAGTGATTCTGAAGGTTAGCAGAACATTGCTATGAATACACAAAAAGCTGAAGTCTAAAATACACATAAAACAATATAAGGAGTCTAAAATAAATCTATGTAAAAATATAGGAAAACTGATGTTTCTTAAATTTCATTTTACCTGCAATGATAAAAGCTGCACTTTGAAGAACCTGCATGAAAATATGGAAAAGAAATAGGACGGCATAATTTCATCAATTTTCCTGAGATGAAAAAACTTATAATCTTCCTGTAACAATTCGAAAGTATAAAAATAACAGTCATGTTTATTTAGAATTCAGCCTTAGAATTCAGCACGGAAAAAAAAAAAAAGTTCAATATGAATTATACATTTTTTTTTTTTTTTTCCATTTAAACAAGTAACCAGTATCGTATTCCTCTCTTTTCAACACATTGAATAAACACATTTAAATGTGACTCTCTCTAAATATGGAGAGTATTGTGTTAGTACTGTATGCACTGTATCTAAATAGCAGGGTTTGAAAGTAGTAAATGGAATCTAAGATAAATTTGGGAAATGTTGAGTATGCAAAATATGTGAAACAAGCTTGCCATAGGTTGCCTTAGGTTTTTGGCTGGAAATGTTTCTAATAGCCTGAATTCAAAATTGCTTCTTTTTCTTTTTCCTTTCAAAAATCTCACTGAAATTTGATAACAGTAGGTAATTTACTCCTAAGTTTTGCACTTCAAAGTAAGTAACAATGCTATCATCTCTCATAAGAACCTGTGGCTACACTTAGACCACCCTCCCAATCTGTCTAGAATCTTTGGGTTTATGTTAGAGTTTCATTTCTCCCTTGTCCCACCTCAGCATGGAACTCAGCTGGAAAAAATTCACGTTACAGGTCCTTACTGTTTTGTTTTTTTTTTGCAGCCAGTGAAAGACCTGTCCTTGCATCTGAGCCTTGGTTATAAGTAGTTCTCCATGGTCTTAAAATGGATCTTTTTTATTGGAGAAAGCTAAGAGAGCCCACACTGGAGCAAGATTCTGGCAGGAGCAGAGGAAAAGTGTGGGGAGAAAGGAGCAGCAGAAATGAAGTGTTATGAAGTGACCACAGCCCCCATTCCCTATCTACCCTACGTCACTCATGGCCAGGGAGAAGGAAGAGAAGGTGAGAAACAAAGAATGAAGCTGAGCTTTGTAAGAAAATGAGCAGGAGAAAGATGTAAAAGTTTTTGTCATTTCTAACTCCATTTTTAATTGGTAATAAAATAATTATTCCCAAAGTCAAGTCAGTTTTTTTCTGTGAGAGTATTGGTAAATGATCTCCCCCTCTACATCTTCATGAACTTTGCCAACTCATTTTATCCTCCTGTCCTGCTGAGGAGGAGTCAGAGAGCAGCTAGATGCACAACCAGCAACCACCATAAAATCAGCAGAGTTCTCAGATGCAGAGAACCCAGAATGTGAAAGAGTGTGCAGTGACAACCTGCAAAGAGGGAGCAGACTCCTAGATTCCCAAAGAGAGCATTTCAAGTAAAAATGCCGATGTCCTTAATTATACAGTCAATACAGAGTGCAATGGGAGACATCTAGATCACTGTTCTGATGTAGAAGCAGGCCGGAAGAACCCAGCACAGGATGAACAAAATTTGTGTGTGCATATGTGTTCGAAGCATATTGAACTTCCATAAAATATCAGTCAACTGTAATAACAGCATTTATACTTAAATGCTGCACATACTGCAGCTATTCCCACCTTCCCTTATAGAATGTGACTATATTACTGCAAAAAACAACAACAACAACAACAAAAAGAAACACAACAACAACAACAAAAAAAGCCTAATTGCTGAAATTGTATGGATTGAATCTGTGAATCATGAGAGTAAATCTCTGCGCTGTTCTAAGCCTTTTGAATTTGTAATGTACAATTTCATTGTAACTTCTCAATCCTGTGAAGGATTTATGCCTTTCTGCAGAATAGAAGAAAAGATCATGAGTCTCTTGGCTCCCTTCTCTCTTAGTGGGAAACATCCTATACATATCAATGGTAATAATGCAGCTAGCAAATTTTTACCATGTGTAGAACTGATGCAGTTTGGAATTCACAGACCTATTAAATGAGAATCATATTGGTGATAGTGTCAACTTGATTTTTAGATGATGCAAAACTACTTTGGTGTACTTTTTATAGCCTTCTGTTCTAGGTACTATATTTCAAAGCAGCAGTCAAATGCTCCCATTAATTTACCCTAAAGGAGTTATATACCAAAGAAAATTTGAAATGAAAAGGTGAACTTTCATGTTTGAATTTGAAAAGTTATATATGAATAGTAATCTTTGAAGGCACATGAAATGTTGGTCTCTTATGTAAGAAAGGAATATGCCCTTCCTAAGGGATCAATGATGCCCATTTTTCTGAGATGCTCATGCTGTTACCTTATTAGAAAAGTTCACGTGTGCATGCACAATGAATGAATGAAGATGCTAGTAAGACGTAGTGGCTACAACAGTTCATGTATTTATCTCTATTGAGCTTCAAAAATGTTCTTACTTATTATATACCACTACATAGGATTCAAACCACAGCTTCTGTTTCAGGTGATTCAAATACGTCAAAAGTGCTTTTGAATGTGTAATAGGGAAGTCTTTCCCCTAACTGTCATATAAAAATGTTAGAAGAGGAAAGGTTTTCTGAGGTCACCATTTTTATTTATCAGAATTTAGTCAACAAAAAATTCTTGAGGATATACATAAGACTACAGATAATGTAGCTGAAGGAAGATTCACCTCTAGAGTTTTTTGTGTGCAACTCATATCAGACTGCATCTGGCTTGCAGTTTCTTATAAATTATACCTTTTGGGATTGGAAATAATAAAGAAAAGGATGTAAAACATAGCATATATGCTAATGTAAATGTAAATGTTAATAGAAAACAAGATTCTGTTTCATTTACATTTTTGTTTCACAATCTGTCTTTTGACTTACAATTACCCTTTTCTTCTGCAGTGAACTTAAACTTTCTTGTAGCTCTTGTACAAAACAGTGCCCTGACAGAGGGGGAGGAGAACTAAATTCACCTTTTAAACTTTCTTGCCTAATTTTTTTTTTAACCTTTGAAGAGCATTCTGCCTCTGTCAGATTGTTCCATCTCCTCTTCACTGAGCTCAGCCCAAAAATTCAGACTCAATTATTTACTTTTCATTCCATCTTTTTTCCCCCATAAATGTGGGACCCTGCAGAGCTGACCTTATCAGGCTTTGGCAGTCTGAGTTTTATACCCAGCACTTTGTTCTATGCCTCTCTGATATTCAACCTTTCTCTTGTAGTCTCAGCTGGAGAAATCCCTGAGGAAAGGGGATTAGCAGGAGGAACCTCTAGTTCGGGCAAGCATGGAGTTTTTGCGCAAGGAGGGAGCTCCATAATTCAGGCAGACCCAGATGTAAGTGAACTGGGCTTCAGCTGCAGTCTTTCAGTGACCTGATTAACCATCACCAGTGTGACTCTGAAGGCTGTCTCAAATGTATGCAGGGTGTTACCTCTTGTTCGGTTGCAAACATGCACCTTGCAAAGTTTGAATGCAAAATATTCTACGGGAATGCATACATACTGAGACTTATTCTTTGAGAGTGGATGCTGCCTTTATCTTCTATACCAGCTGACGGAACAAGTTTCTTCACGTGGCCCTTTCAGGTTGAGGAATAATCTTAATCTCTGATTATTGGTAACATTTTTTTTTAATTATTCTTTAGAACATATGTTATGAGAAAATCTTCCATTACCTTAGGAAAAGGATTATATAAAAATATTGATACAATCATCCCTTTAACATCTTCTACATTATGTTATCTGTTTGGTTTTTTTTTTTTTTCCCACATAAATTCTAATGGAACTAAGCAAATTGCATGATTTCTGTTTTTAAAAGCCTTGAATTTTGCTATAGCAAATAATTTAAGCTGTTTTTGTTGTTTTTATTGTTTGGGATTTACTCAAATGAGAGCTTTAATTTGAAGAGCTTGCTTCAGGAAAAGTGAATTAATATCATAATGTTTTAGTCCTTTAAGAGCCTTCTGTAAGGAAAACTATCAGTTTTACAAGAACAAAAGGTTTTGTCATTATCAGATTGAATTAACAATACTTTTTAAATTTGCAACAGTCCTTGTTAAAAATCAGTCCCCAGTAGGGTTCCTAAACTGGTCTCTTAATAAACCAATTGAAAGGAAAACACCATCATTTATTTTTGTAGATAGGGATTGTCAAGCAAAAACCATACTGGAATTGGAATAACTCTAGAAGCAATTCTGGTGTAGCACTTTGCTATGCAAGTGATATTAACTCCTGCTTTCACTGAAAAAGGAAGTTAAGAAAATCAGGAAATAATCTCTTTTGAGTTGAAGATCACAAGGGCATATAACAATTCTCTGTTCCTTACATCTTCTCATGATAGCAGCTAAGATAGAATATTATTTTGCTTGCTTATAATTTTCTCTGCTAACTCAGGACAGCGCTTAGGCAAAATATTGTTGCCAACACGGACTGACAACATTCAAGAGGTCAGCAATGAAAAAAATATGATACTGATAAAAGTATGGGCTTTTATCTTGCAACGTATTTAGCTGGGGGAGGCATTAGGATTCTTGGCATTCGTTGCCAGGTGGGAGCACAGTGAGGAGGACCCGTATCCTGCTCTCACTCTCAGAATGCAACTGGAAGATGAAGTTTAAACTGGTCTGTACAGCATAATGCAAATTATATAGGCTCAACATAGCCGTCAAAGCAAGCAACTATGTCCCAAAGAAAGATTGACTGTTTTACCCAAAAAGTGCCTTAAAAAAACAAAACCAACCAACCAATCAACCAACCAAACTTAGCTATGTTCCTAGCATGGATGAAGAAGATGAGTGGTACAGGCAAGCCAGGCATTGGCTTGTTACTTGCAGGGCTCTGGTTGAAGATAACTTACTGGCTTTTGGGCCATGTTAAAGTTATACAGTCAGAGTGTGGGTTTTGCTCTCATGTCCACTCAAATTGTATTCTACTGGGTAGTTAGCAAAGCCTGGAGAGACCTACTTCCCATTGTTCTGTTTCTCCCTTGGTTTTGTCTATCAGTATAGTGATGTGCAATAGACAGACACAAGAATTGGGTTCAGCGTGCCTATGGCAAAGTAGCTTGCCTAAATTTGATTATAGTAACCTACTAGCAGCTGGAAACAATAAATGTAGGAAAAAAATTCAAAATGAGATGTCTGGGCTATGGACTGATGTGAAGAATGTAACAGATTTGCAAGGATAGACTTGAAGCTCTGCTGCAGAGAAATTGCAGTGTGTTCCTGCAGTTTCTTGGAGAAATTTGAGAAAGGTCAGGCAGCCAAACAGATCTAGATGAAGCAGTGAAATAATTTACTTCATGGTTTTATTAGGACAGGGAGGACAGACAGACCAGGGTCAGAAGCTAGAGAAAGGAGATAGGAGAAATAATAAATACTTTTTTTTTTTTTTTTTTTTATCTTTTATTTTTTTAGGATTGGTTTTTTTTAACAAAAAATCTAGGCAAACTCCAGAGATAGCAGTAAAGTTATCAAGCTGCAGTCATCTGAGGGACTGTGTGCATGGAAGATCAAATAAACTTTGTTGAAAATGCAAATACTATTTTCTCAGTATGAGATAATAAGCTGCTCAGGATAGAAGTGAAAGAAAACTTCTGAGGGAATATTTTAAGTCACTGCCAAGACAGTTAGTTACACACTGTGATCCTTGCACAGGCATTCACTGTTTGTTAGGTACAACTCCCACACTGTTAAATAAATACTTATATACTAGAACACAATGGGCATTTCAAAAAAAAATAAAATTTCTGTCCTACTGCAAGTGTATCCACTAAGGCCTGAGTCCAGTAACAATGGTTTAGAACTTCAGACTTCCCTGAGTCCAAAATTTAGAAACTTTGTTCCCTTCATTGGCAGTATGCATCTGCTGCGAAGATTCTGATGGGCCTCTACTGGGATGGATCAGTTCCAGTATATTAATCAGGTAGCTCTTGAACAAAAAAGTTTTAAACCAAGCCAATTTCAAGGGGAGAAAAGCAAATACTTCCCTCTCATAACAAAATCCTACCATCTGAGGTAAAAATAGTGTTAGCTATTCATTTTTGCTTTTCCAATAATTGTTTCAAATCAATTTTTTTTTTTTTCACATATAATAATAAAAAATAATATTTTACAAATAATGGTGGCTAAATCAAACTATGCATGGTAAACCTGCCAGTAAAATGAGAAAAGCAGACCCTGATCTAAAAGAAAAAAAAAAAAAAGAGATTAAGAGAAGTCAAAACGGTCTTTAGTCACTCATGATCGTGAAAGATCTTGTCTATATACATAATTATATTTTCTTTTGCAATTCCTATTTGTAGTACTTGAAAATTCATATGTCGTTAAACTCCATGGCGGGTAAACTGCTAGGCTCAGAACTTATGGAGTCTCGACATATGATTTATAAAACAACGGGAATATATTGTTTCATTTCATTGGTTTCCTCATTATGAAAGATAAGAAACGGCATGAGTGCTTAGAAAACTCATCTAAATTGTAAAGGAAATACATTTTGAACGAATTGTAATATTTTTATTTTATTGATAACAGTTACTTGCAGTGCATATTGCAAATCCTTAGAAAATATTTGGTTTAGTTCCTAGATAGTAGCAAAGAAAGGCTGTCAACTGGATTGTTAGACCAATTTTTCATTGAAGAGTTCCCAGTAAAAAAGGATAACAGAAAACAAAGAATTAAAATTCTGGACTTCTATGTGCCAGATTTTTCAAGAGAGTTGAACATTCTTAACTGTTCTGTAGAACTGGAGAAAATCCAGCTTTTCTACACTCACTTTATAACTCCTTTTGTATTAGCTCTGCAATATTAGTTGTAACAGCTAAAAGATGACAGCAAAACATCTCCTGAAGGACACTGTAGAAAAAAGGAGCCCTCTCTATTTTTGGCATTGATTTTTGATGTGCTGTGGATTTTAGAGTCAGAATTACAGGTGATGTCTCCAGTTTGCAGGTAAAACTCTCAACATTACATTTTCCACTCTGAAATAATTAGATTAGTTGTCCCTTCTAGGAACTGGACTCCGAAGCAATACAACATAGAGGAAGGATATAACTTATTGTTTGGTATGTTTTCATGCAACATAATATATAAAAAGGTGTTGCCTGAGAATCAGACAAGAACCTAGAAATACTTCTGTTTCTACTGGTCTACTTTATACACTGCAGATTCAAGTGCATTATTTGTAAAAATGTCACTGCACTTGCAGTTTGCAAAAGTTAAAATCAAATCTGTGTCAAACTCAGCAAGCTGGATTCAGTTACTTGCCTTTGTGCCATTACAATACTACTTCCCTCTAGCAAATTATATTCATACTTTAAGTGTTGGTAATCAGCTTCCATTTTGAAGACCTGATTTGAGCACTTAGTAATATTAATACAAACACCTGTCAACCTTCATCCTTGTTACTTTTAAGTGTCTGAAGTATCAGACTTTACAGATTATTTGCTCCCTACATATTTGAAGTACATCTTTACAGTTCCTTTGTTGTTTAATGTTTTATTTATTATAATAGTTCTACTTACCAATACTGTGCTTAACTGTCTAGCTTTCATAGCTTTTCTTTTAAATTATATCTCACTGATTGTTCATCAATAATTTTTGTTTTTCATAGTCTATGATACTTCTAGCAAATAGCACTTTAAAAAGGTAAGTCACTTTACAAAGTCAGTCTCTTGCACAAACTATGATGATACCTTACAGAACTGGAAAAGCAATAAATCTCTTTGATTCAATATTAAGCCTGAAACAGAAAACAGAAAAATGTTACCTTTTGGTTCATGCTGCAAACAGTATCAAAGTCAAAATTATAACAACCTGGAGTAAAAAGCTTGGAGTGTTGTGGTCCAGTTTCCATTTTAGTTTACTTACAGCTCTTACTCTCTTGCAAATTTGAAATCTGTGTTCTTAAATATAGGCTTTCTCATTGTTAAAATACTTTGGTAGAAGTTAAACATCTAACACTTTTTAAAATACTTCCTAATGTAATCATTTTGTACTTGCAGAAAGAAACTCTGGTGACTGTACAGTATCCAACACAATGGCTTAGTATATCAGCCTTTCCTAAAATTCATATTTCAATATAGGCACAAATTTCTTTAATACAGGCGTGTGCTTATCACCTTAAATTTTAGGCAATTAAGTAAGAACAATGGAGGAGACCCTGAAAGACTGTTCAATCTATACAAGCTTTGATTTAGTGTGATCTCTCTCTCCTTTCTGATTATATATATGGTACAAATGATATATTTCAGACATCTGAGTTCAGATTTTAGTGCAGGACATTTTGCATTTTCTCCCACACATCAGTAGTGATGAGGAACAAAATCTGGCTAAGAACGGGTATAGACTCCTGCAGACTCTCAGAAACACCTCACTTGGATTTTGCTAATTAAATAAGTGCAGATAATTCAGGTTGTAATTCTTTTGTCAGATTCAGCTTCTTTTCATCATATTTCCGTGAAATTACATTTGACTGAATCAATTTTTCTGTTATCTTAAAATATCAATAAGTTCATGCTTTCCCTAGAGTGCTTAAGAAATTCCGGGTGTCCTAGCAGTTTCAGAAAGTCCTCTTAAGATCCGAAGCTAGAGTAACTTGGTCCTGCAAATTCAAAATGTTGTGGTTTTTTTGTTTTTTGTTTTTTTGTTTTTTTTTTGTTTTGTTTTTAATTTTAACAGTTGCTTTTTAATATATTTTGCAGTTAATCGCCAAAATACAATAAAATGCAAACCAAATCACCCTTGTGAAAATATGATATCATCCAACTTCTCGGTTATTCTATTCTATTATTGTGTTCTGTCTGTAGTTTCCTACTTTCACCTGTGGGCTACAGTAATCTTTGAAAATTCTTTCAGTGTCCTGGACTAATGAGGTATAAAGAGCTGCTTTCAGGTACCTGTTGACATAGCATTGTTGGGAGATGACATGCTGGGGACTGTGTCTCAGATGAGGGGATTTCTAAGAGGTCTTGTTCCTTTGCACCAATTAGCTCTGTCTGTCTAATATAGTGTGGTAACTTTCTGGGGAGGAATGTACTACCCCCAAAAAAATAAAAATAAAACAATCCACAAAAAAACAGGAACCTGAAAACATCTTCAGGAAAACATCCATTGCTATCCTTTGGAATAGGGGCACAAAAATGGGGAATTAAGGGTGTGAGATTCAGTTTTTAGTTTTCCTTGTGACGAGCCTGGGAAATGTCCAGCAAATCTGAATCTCTCCAGACACCAAAAAAAGTGGAAACTGTAAGTGCTGACAAGCAGTAATTGCATCTGTTTATACTGGGTTTTGATATAATAAGAACAGTTGTGAAGGAAATAAAAAATGGGAAAGTTTTATACTGTAATAGAAAGTCCTGCCTTATCCCATGCTGCCTGGCTTGACATATCACAATCATTTATGCTGTATAATCTGACATTCTGACATAATGAAAGCTGATATGTCACCCTAATGATAGAATGATTCTGAGAAATGAAAGAAGACATGGCTCATAATATCAGAGATAAGATTACTGTGGCATTCAGTAACATGTTCTTTCCAATTAAGATCATAGTCAAGCTGTTCTAAACATACATGCATGTGAATATGGTCATTCACATAATATTGTGCTTATACGATTTCAACTTCATTATGGAGAATTTTAACAGATTTTAGTAGTAATGTAGCCAAAAGACACCTATAGGGATGTGGAGAGGCATACAGAAACTTATTTAAGTACCTAATAGCCAATAAAAGATTTTTTTGTATCTTCTTTAGGCCATTTATTAGAATTTATAGCAAGAATTCAATACCATAGCAAATTCCAAAAAGACTGTTAAAATGTTGGAAATAATATATAAAAATCTATTAAGATTAACTATTCATTCCCAAAGATGCCAAGGTTATGTACAGTCTTAGGTTTGTTTACTCACATAGAACAGTAGTGGCATTACCCACAGACAGTACAGACAAGGCGAAACCAGGGTGATTTCTAGTGTGTATCTGTCAGTGTTCCTCAGTGTTATACAGCTACTGACATGGTAGAAATACTGCATATGATTGCAATTACTATTATGTTTCAGCTATGACAGTTGAACACAAATTTTGAAAAGCATTTTATTCAAACCCCTTCCACTAAAGCTTTTAAAAATCTTGAATTGCAGGCCTGTGACCTTGCAGAACATGATTGACTCTCTGAGAAATAAAAGGTGCACATTTTCCCTGTCATACTGCTGAGTCCTTTTAACTCCCATTATTATCAGGGAAATGCAAGGGATTTTGGCATCTTGTATGCATAGGTCTTACATGAAAATCTTTGTGATCACCAGAAGTTGTGCAGTGGAAACATTCTTTATTTTCTAAGGGATGTGTGGTTGTCTCTCTTGAGATCAGTTTTCTGACCATTTATCTTTGCCATATTCAATTTGCCATAAATAATAATGAATATAACTAAACTTTGTTTTACTCCAACTGGCAATATTTGTAACAGCTCTGCACATATTTATTCTATTTTTTAAACCAAAAGCTAGACTAGGTAGTGTAATTAAACAGTGTATCCTTTAGTTACCAGAGAATATCAGTGAATTTTTTTGCTGAACACTTTGTAGAAAAAAAGTTTTCACTCTTAAGACTCAAAATTATAAGGAAGGAAATATATATAAAAAAACTTTAAATGCATTAAATCATGACATTTAAATGTAAGCTCGTATTTCTTTGGGGAAAATAAAAACATATTCAGGAGAAACTCCTTCCATAAAAATACTTTTGTTGAAATGAAATAAAAAAGATAGAAAAGATAAAATTCTGTTTTCAGCCTTTAGAAATTCTGGCCTGGAATCTACAAGAAAATAAGTAGAGCTAATACAACACTTTCTGCTGACTCACATCACTCTCTCCTTGTGTACAACTCACCCTCTAGAGTTGTAAGTGCACACATGATTGCCAGGAAGACTCATTTGTAGAGTCATCCCACTGAGGATTTGGTCACAGGACCTTCCTGTTTCTCAACAATTTTTTCTATAGAGCCCTAAATTTAAATTTCTTTGGAGTTTCACTGTACCATCTAAAGTATTATTGAGAAATAATAAATACGAGATATACATTGTACCGATGTATTTAATAATCTGTCATGTGATCTTCTAAAATGTAAATGAGATGCCATTAAAAATGGAATGGAACAATGTCATTTCCCACCTTAATTTTTGTCTGTTGTTTCTGCTTTTGATTACTTGAACACTGGCATAAATGTGTGTATAGTATTTTACTGGGAAGAAAGAATAAAATTTATTTGGATTAAAAAAACACTCATTTATTCTGTTTTCTTTTACAGAACTTAATTTCACAGATTTCCAGCAACTCTGAAAGTGATTGATCAGTACAAAAACAGGCAAAGTTAATTAACGATTTCAATTTCAAAGCACCTTTGATTAACTGAAGCCAGTATGTAGGGAGGCAAACTACTTTTCATTAATGACTTTTTTTATCGTTTCTATTATAAAGTGCCTCTAATTGACAGCACATATTTTCCAAACAGTCTGTATTATTAGATTAGAACTCTTGACGTTTTTCACATCTGGGTACATGAGCAAAAATAATTAAATTTAATAATAATGGAAAAAACAGAGTAATCCATCATACTACTACTGTAGCATGAGTAATGAAAGCTGAGTGGGTGCCAAATTAAGAAATGAATCCATAAAAATATGGCAATTACTGTAACCATAATAAAATTTAAACTACTTTTCAAATGAATTTGAACCATAATCCTCTCTCTCAATCTCAGCAGGGTCCTCCGGGTCCTTTCAAATTGCACCTAAACACATATATAAGGTGAGTATCATTGCTTTAGTAATCATATATAATACTAAGACTTGACTAAAACAAATATCCAGGATTCTCCAATTTAAAGTTCCTGTGCAACTGGCTAAGTTTTATCAAAGCATTCAGTATGATGTGTACTATTATTATTTCAAAACTATTATTCATATATTGGCAGCTCCTTAAGGTAAATGTTGCTGTGTTTTCAGCTGAGACAGTACTAATAGCATAGTGCTTTGGCTACTGCATTGGAGGAGGAGGTGGGAAGAGGGGAAGAGCCAGAACAGGTGCCTGAATTACGCAGAGCATTATTCTATACCACCTAACATCATGTGGGAGGTTGTAAAGCCAAGGGGAGTTAGCCAGGGGGTTGGCTGACAGGTAGTGAGAAGTTGCTTTGCTAGTGGGGTGTTGGTCAGCAGGTGATAAGTGCTGTGAATGCATATGTATACATATATATATATAATTATTGTATTTTTTTTCTTTTCTTAGTTTTTATCTCAACCCAGATGTTCTATTCTGTTTCCACTTCTCTTCCTCATCCTGGGGAGGGAGAGGGTGTGAGCAAATGGCAGCATGGTGTTTAGCTGACTGCTGGTTTAAACCACAACAGATGTGTAGCATGGTTATGCATCTTTAGACAGTTATTCCTGCACTCTTTTCATTTATCTTTTCATTTCTCTGTACCAAATGTTTCCCTTTTTCAGGCTTTAAAAGCCTGTTTAGAAAGTAAATAGGGAGCTCTGACCACTCCAAAGTTTTGGCAGTGCCCTTTGGATGGTATTCAACAAACAAGCACTTTTAATGATTATTAAAGTGGATTAATTGTAACAACTGAAAAAGATATTGTATGATTTTTTTCCATATGTGTCATATTTGTTTCACCTTTCTCCATATGGAAGAAAATAGCATACCTTGGTAGATGTGCTCTCATTAATGACTCAATATAGCCAGTTCATAAGGTCATAGATTATTCATGCAGCAAGAGAACAGGGGAGATTTTCTTTCCTGCTGAAAGCAGGGCCAGCTGTTGTGTCAGGCTAGTTCATGCAGGGCTTTTTCCATTTGGGTCTTGAAAACATCCAAGTCGGGACTGCATAACTTGTCTAGACAGACAGCTCTACTGCTGGGTTGTATACATAGGCAACAGGTTTTTCTTCACAGCCAGCCTGTGTTTAAATTTATGCTTGCTATGTCTCATCTTCTCACTGTGTGCTGCTGAGAGCAGTTTGGTTTTGTCTTTTTTGACAACTTCATAGTACTGGCAGGCTGCTGGCAGGTCTCTCAGTCTTCTCCAGACTGAACTAGCCCAATTCCTTTAGCCTCCCCTCACTAGGCAACTGCTCCAGTCACTGACCTCTTGGTGTCCCCCAGGCCTAGTCACCTCTATGTTTATTAGTATCTCTCCTATGCTGGGAGGACTCAATAATGGTTGCTGTACTCTAGATAAAATCTGTCCAACACTGAGGGAGAAAAAACAAATTACTTCTCTCGTGCTACTGGTCATATGCCCCTTATTATAGCAATTCCAAGACACGCTACTGGCTCATGCTTAGCTTGCTGCCTACCAGGACGCTTCCCATAGAGCTGCTTCCCAGCTAGTCAGTCGAACCTTGAATTGTTACAAGCAGTCTTTCCTGTCTCTCCTTCTCAAGTGCAGGACACTTGGTATATCCAATTCCAATTCTCCTTCATCTGCACAGAAATACATGCTAAGAGGAGAATCCATGAAGTTCCATGGAGTTGTTAGTTCCCCATATTTTCCTTTGCTACAGAGCTGTAAAAATACCATGAGGTTTGTGGTGGACTTAGGCTTTTGAACCTGTTTATAAAGAACAGATGGTTTACAGAACAGATGGTTTACCTTTGTGCATGCACTGTTTGACTGTGTTTCTTAGACATCTATTTCCACCGAATACACTTTACTACTCCTCTCTCCAATAAGGATTGTACTCACACATGCCAGAGTGTTGTTGATTGTGTCAGAATATGTTCTGCATGGCAGAATGTTGCCACTGATAATTCTGAAATGCAGAGAGAGGACGATTTAGTTACTCATTTATTTAAAGTTATTAATGATTTTAATCATTGTAGGTATTTGACTTGTTCATACCTCATGGGACCAATCCTGTGTATGTGATAGGAAAAATATTTTCAGTCAAATGGCCATAAAAAAAAAGTATTTTATAATCCACAAAAAATGCTTTATCTGTTTTTCTTTTCTTACAGGTAGTTTCCCAGTATTTGATACAGCTCATTTGCAGATAGATTCACTCATTACTAAAGTGACAGATTCTGCTGCCACTAACTGTTACTCTGCAATACAATTAGTCGTGATGAAAGCAACAGAAAATAGCAAGCAAAATGTGATGTTTACATAAGGGTGGAAGTTATCTCGTGTAATTTAGCAATCTAAAAGTTGTAGCTAGACTAAACAATTAGTTAAGACTCCCACTATAGTTGGTGGAGATACACAGATGCTTCTTAAGGATGATTCATTCCTCACAGCCTATTTCTGGAGGCTTTTCATTCCATCCAGTTCTCCATGCTTCACAACAGCATGCCCAGCTTAGCTGGTTTACCTAGATTATTAGATGGCCTGAGTGAGAAAGAATTCACATCACAAAAATTTTGCCAGGTTGTCTCAAGATTTCTAGGATGGCAGGGAGTGTCCAGGAGGAAGAATGGCTTTCTGGACCATAAACTGTAGGTGGCACCATGTTTACACAGTAACAGAATTCTTGCTTGTTCTTAGTAAATATCTTAGTCAGCAGAAACTGGGACATTCCCACGCTATAGGACTTGCAAAGACAGCATGCTTAAGGTTAAACAAATTTTGGATGCACAGGTCACAAGAGTATGATGAGATCCAGAAAACAGAGCATCAATCATCACAGTGAAGATGGTGATCTGGATCAAATCCAATCATTTGTAGTGGGTAAGAGGGCTGCAAGCTGTGAAAAGCTTGGAGAACCTTTATTACCTTGGAGTTTCAGGATAAACAGACGAGCTTTCTGTCCAGCTGAAAATGAATGGACAGACAAGGAATAGATGCATCCCCGTGGTATCTTGAGATAGATAACTTGCTGCAGAGTGAAAGATGTATGGTGCAGTCACACGTTGGCCAAAAAATAGACAAAAACAGCAACAAATTTTATAAATGTCAGATAAGCATCCACAAAAATATCCTACAATTTTTATAGCTACAGGACAAATCAAAACTCAATTACTTGACAGAAAATGAATCACAGAATGTGTTCTCTGATATAAATGACATTGCTCTTTAAATATAATGGTGAAACACATTTTTTTTCAAGTAAAATAAACTGGTATTTGTTGCTTTCTGCTACCGCTGATATATTTTGCCTGTGTGAGATCTGACTTAATTCAAATACTATTTGTTAGCAAAATCTTTGTGTTCCATAACAAGAAACTCTACTCGTAGAATTGGCTGAAAAAAGACGAGAAATAAAACCATCTCTTATTAGTGCTGAATATAATGTTTACTGTGGTAACAGGGAAGTTACACTGGGGGAAAAAAATCACTGTCATTTCAGAATAATTTATTCTCAGCTAAAAGGAAACAAATAGCTTTGTTTAGGCATGACATTAATTATGGCTGTTCTTCGTTTTTATACTGCAGTAACTTCATGGAGTTCTTCTTGTAAATTAGAGCAGTTGAGTGCTGAGGAAGATCAGAGTTTACAGCCTAAGTGGGAAACCTCTCATTTTCAAGATTAATAGAAGACCACAGATACATGTCTTTTTGTAGCACGGGGATTAAATATGCTGAAGACATGCAACAGTGATATTTTATACTGTCTCAAGTACACTCTGTCCACAGACTTTCAGAGTATCCTCAAAAGAAAGGTATTCTGTGTTCTTATGAGAGCAAGGATGGGGGCATCTAAATTTTGAATACCAGAAATTTCAAAGGACTTTACGTATAAAAGTTTCTATATCCCTACCTGAAGTCTGTAAGTTAAGGAAGACAGACTGAAAACTTTCACTGTGTAGAGTGTTTGATCACATTCCTAGGAGCCTGGGAAAGAGTTTGGCAGGAAGACAGCTTTGTTGATGTAAGCCAACTGCAGATCACAGAGTAACTTAATGCTGAAATACATCTTTATCTCCTTACTTCATTAGAAATATTCTAAAATCACTTAGTGAGCCTTTAAACTATGAGAAACTTGTCTTGCATTCCCTCAAGAAATGCAGGCTGAAGTCCCAAAAAGTGTTAAGGTGGCGAGTTTCTTTAGCAATTGATGTGAGCTAGGGGCCTAAGTATCTGCAGACCTTAGTAGCTTTGTATGTTGAGTTACATGTACTTCACGGAAGAAAGCCAGCAAAGCTCTGCAATATTAAGGTGAATTACTCTACAGTATCTATGCAAACAGTTACAGAGACAGTCCATCAACTGTGGTGGTTCAATAGAAATATGGTACAGGTATTTGTAGAGACTTCAGATTATTAAAATATTAAAAGCAATTACATTCAGCGGCTTGCACGTAATTATTTATTTTGACAGCTCTCAAGGATAATAGCCATGGACTGTATTTGTGCTATATTGCCAATCTTGCCCAGATTTGGATAAGTTATTTCCACCAATACTGCAATGCTGACAACTTACTGAAAAAAAGTATGTATTAGATAATACTTATATAGGAAAATCTTAAAATACTGTAAAGGTGTAGAGAAATGAGGATGTGCAAAAATAATTCAGTGGTAGAGGGTTGGATTTTATAATGAAATGTAGGTTGTCATATTTAAGACAGTTCTGAGGTGAGATTATACAAATTATTTATTTTTTATTTTCTTAGGCTAGCAAAATTTCTTCTCTGTACACTATATCTGTGCATATACATATGTCAAATTGAATGTGTCCTTGAATCAAAGAATGATCACCACAGTGTTGCCACTGTAAAAGGAAAATTTAGATAAGGTGCTTAGGAGTCATTGCAAAGACAAAAATAAAAATAAAAACAAAACAAAACAAAACAAAAAATAAAACAACTACTGTTTTAATTGCTTTCACTTTATGAAGTAGAGAAGCAAAGAAAACCGTGAAGATGTAACCAAACCTGGCCAACTCAGTGGAAAGCATAAGAGGAGTTCCTCCAATCTGTGAACTTTTACATGTTATGGGCTAATAAGTATGAACCATACTGTAACAGGAGTAGAAAAGCCAACTTACATTATCCACTTTGGAATAGCTCCATGGGAATTTTATTGCTTGATTGATACAGTAGCAAGAAGCTGAGCTTCCACACTGAAAAGTTTAGTTTGTCTAACATGCCTAAAATCAGAATTGGTAATACAGGGAAAGGGGAAGAAAGGGATACTTTTGAGACTTCAGTGGGAATGAAATTTGTTTTCAGAGTCTCACATGTACAACTAACCACTACCCTGTGAGACACAGAGAAGAAGTCCGTATTTATAGATGATTATATGAGTGTTTAACCACAGTCTAAGATCTCTCCCTCTGAAAATCATTCAATTCTCACTTATGGTGAGAATTAAACAAGTGAGTTGGACAATTACACAGAGATTTTACTCCAATATAGAAAAAAACCCGATTATTTATTTTCCCTATTTTAAGTATTTAGGAAAACAAACTATAGAAAATCAAATTCCAAAATAGTTCTTCAGAAAAGAAGTCATACTGTACAAATGCCCAGTGTCTGAGAGCTGTGAAGAGTAGTAACTTCATTTATGTAAACTACTATAAATCTCAGAAAGTATGATGGTCAAAAAACAGTCAGACCTTGCCTTTATAGTTGTACTCCAAAATGGAGTAATGTACCAATATCATATGTCAGTGGTGTTTTCATACTTCTCTGATCTGGCTTGAATAAGGCTGTCAAGGGCAGAACTACCAGTAGCACTACTGGATTATGTGGTCTGTGGTTTCTGTTATAAGCATCAAAGGTACTTATAACCAACCTAACAAACCAACAACAACAAAAACAAGGCAGAGCAGTTCCATTTCTCATATGTATTATTGTCACCAGTAATATCTACAGCAAACAGGAGGGGGAAGAGGTGTTGCTTTATCTTTGTCACTGTTCTCTGCCTATGTTTATTTGATAGTTATGGCTTTGTTGGTGACAAAGACTTCCAACCTTAAAGAACCATGTTGGGTTAGGAAAGCAATCATTTATTCAGATAAATCATTTTGGAATTAGTCAGTAGAACAGTTCAGATTATAGTTTGACATCTGTTCAATTCCTGCTGTCAGTACAGTGACACAGGACAGTTCTTGATGATAAACTAAAAGAAAAAATGCTGATTCTCACAAAAACCAGTGAGGGAAACAGAGAAATGGAGGATTGCATGTTCTCAGTCTGTGGAAGCTTGAGGATAAATTAAGACTTGCCCGGACCAGCAAAAAAAACACATTGAGAATTTCCATACTGCAGAGAAATTTCTATAAACCACAGCTTTGGATGAAGTAATCCTGAAGCTATCTTTTTTCATTTGCGTCACAAACTACTAGAGGCAACACAAGCACTGTCATATCCGTTAGGTCAAATGGAATGAAAATTGATCTGTTGATGCTATGTCATGATGCTACTCTTTAACTAAAACATCTCTATTTACTTTTTTGTTCTGTTCTTTCTCTCCATGTCAGAAGCGCTTCCATTCTGCCAACTATATCTGTGCTCACAATGCCTCCCTTCTAAACTGAATATATGGAGCACTTAACTGCAGATGATAAACATTGTTTTCCAGCATGTGAATTTTCAGCCTTTGACTCTTATTTGAACTCTTTTAGTCCCAGAGAGGTAGCACTAGAAGTAATCTCATTGGAGTTACTGGTGAGCTAAGGAATCTGAGTACATATTAAAGACCATGTCTCTCATTCTGTCAGTTCCACTGTAGGGACCCAAAGATAAACTAATCTTTAAGTCAGAATTATAAAAAAAGGGTTCATGATAAAACAGTTTTCTACAAAAATTCTTAATCTGTCTTGAACTTGCTAATTACCAAGAATTTCCTGTCCTGATATTAGAGATAGTTTTCGTGATGGTCCTAAACACATTACCTGGCTGCATGAAACTGCCAAATGGCACCATTACACAGACCATATGCTTCTTTCTTCACCAGCAGGTAGAAGTAAATATTTTTTCTCCTGTCAGAGTTAGGTATAGAGACTTGTAATGCTTGTGCAAAGTTGTACTTATCTATGATTGCCAATTATATGTCAGTGATAAACAATTCCAGGCAAGCTTCATTCCTTCGCTGCAGCTTTATGAGTGCCATAAAGCAGCAGGACTCCAGATTCAATTTTTCTGCATGCACAGTCTTCTCCTTAAGCCTTAAAAAAATAAATACATTTTATTGTCTGATCTATTTGCAATTTCTGTGGATTTTTTAATTTTTTTTTATTTTTATTTTTTGCTGTCTTGTATTTTTAACTAGAGGTTTAGTTAGATTTTTAACTCAGCGTACTTTTAAGACTGTTTTTCCCAGTATTGGCATCTTATCATGCTGAAGCAGCGTCTAAAGTCTAGTGGGATCTCCCATGCAACTGACCACCTCAGTTTACTGATTTGTGGTCTTAGGAAAAAATGTTTGAGATTTACACGTTTACTTCCAGGTATCTACAAGTGCAGTGGATGTTTTAACACTGATGTTATAATCAGTGAAAATCTAGTCAGTGCAGTCAGGGAATTCAAAAGATCAATTAAATAAGCACCCAGGAGCTGGTTAAGCAAGTCCCTTTGCAGTCTCCATATTGACCATGACGCCACTGATTTTAATAATGGGGTCCTCCATACATAAAGGCACCTAAATTCTCATGTTTTCATGAAGAATTAAATCACAGCCATAATCAATAAATAAAATCACTGTGTGGCACTGAAAACTTCAGTTTTGGGGCAGGGGCTAAAATGGCATGTGTTGACCACACATTCAGTACCAAGCTATTATTTAGCAGACTCCAATTCTCATCATAGCATTTTCTCTGGGGTGTAATTCAGTAAATATTTTGTATTTCAGCTTAAAAAGGAATAATACAGCCTGAAATCAGACTTTTTTTCTTTTTTCTTTTTTCTTTTTTTTTTTTACTGTAGCTGCTCTTTATGCAGAACAAGACAAAAACGGAGAGCATAAACCTGTTATTTTCAGCCGTGCCCAAACAGCTGATTGCACTATAACCATAGAACAAAAGTACATGAGAATGAGTTAAAATGGCATCACAATTTTAATCACAGTTTCATTCTCTCCAGATACTCTGATCATTTTCTGATGAGAGCATGTGATCAGTATTTGGCTTTCTGCATTTTTATGAAGTTTAAGGTTATCTAAGTTAAGCTTTGCTCCAGAACAGGAATAGCCACATGTGCCTGCTGCTTTCATCCCCTACAGAGACAGCACTGTGGATGCTGTGAGATCTCAAATGGGAAGGAAGGAGTGATTCTGTAACTCAAAAAATGAACATCTGTGTTGCGACAGCACTGCCATTTACTAAGCATTTAACATATCTTTCTTCATGAAAGTAGTATTTAGTACTAAACAGAGCTCTCAATTTTCAAAGAGCTAAACAAACATTAACTAATTATTCCATACAGCATCCTACAAAAGAGATAAGTAACGTCTCAACCCTTTTTCCAAATTTAGACTAAAACTGATCTTCCTTTGTTAGTTTAATGTAGGAGTTAGTGGAAATCTTTCTTGTGTTCTTCAATAGCTGTACTTATCAATAGCTGTATTTTGTAAAATGTCTTTTAAAGAGAGCTTTTTTTGTTAGATGTTATTTCAACAAATATTTATGCAAAAAATTATCTAAATGCATAATTATGAAATGCAATAGAACTTAAAATAACCAACATAAAAATTACGAACAAAACATACACTCAAATATCATAACTTTCAAGGCAAAGGTCTGAGATTTTTAACAGTATTTACCAATATTTTTCCTCTAACATGCTTCATGCTTCCACAAATCTCAACTTCAGATTCTTGAGAAACACAAATGTAAACTCAATGGGAAGAGTATAAAATGATACTTGACCTGCTGCACTACTTTTGTCCTATGTTAACATCTTTCTCAAAGGATTATGTACCTTTTGCAGTGGCATATTATTTTTTTTTCTAAAAAGATTGATATTTATGAATTTTGAAGAAACTGTTTGAAAAGTCATATATATTACAGCTGTAAGGAAGAAGGGAAGAATTAGAGATGAGAGACGCTCACCCCTCACCGCATTCACTACACTGGCAAATATTTTGTGATTATACCTCTCTTCTGATACACTGTTTTGGCAGTGTTTCTCTGCACTCTGAAGTTTTAATATTTTTGTTAGGGAAAGGTGGATTGGCCTGTTTGGGTTAGTGTCCTCCTGCTTGTACCAAGAAACCTATCCAGCTGAGAGTGTTGGAGGAGGTTGAACAATGCATGTGACTATTAAAATTGCCTTAATGAGAAGTCACTATTAAGGATTAAAATATACATGCCTCTCATGATAACTTGCACGAAAAAATTGAGTGTTTCACAGTAGAAAAGCACAAATATTATCATTTCCTGAATATTTTCATCGGATATTGCCTACTAAAGCTGAGCTACTGCTTGAAAAACAAATGGTTTAGGACATATGGTATTAAGTGAATTTTGGCAAACCTATGGAGAAAGACATATGGCATATCATAACCTTGAAGGAAGAAATGTCTCCTTGTATGCTGTAGAATGATAAGACAAACTGATTTCTGAATCTATTTCTTGCCATCAACTTGATAAATTACTTTCCTTACCTAGTATAAATTTAAGATGCTTCATGATTATTTTTCTACCCAACTGTGATTGCTAACTATCTCTAACTGGCACACTAAGATTTTTTTTTGAGTAAGCCTAATATATGGACATAAATACAAGCAGCCAGATTGTCACTCATTGTTATTTTCTTGTTTTATGTTTTCCTATCAGGTGATGCTCTTACAGCAACACGTGCACCTTAACTAAATCTCACCAAGATGTTACATATAACAAGACACTCTTTAATTATGTATGTCCAAGAAGAATATCTTATGAAAAGTACAAATAAAATTCTTTTTTGTTTGCACTTTTATTTGAAAAAGCCATCAATACCAAAATTGTGAGTAAGGTATAGAATAGAATAGGAATAGAAATAAGAGTAGAATCATAAAATGGCTTAGATTGAAGGGGACTTGAAAGATCACCTAGTTCCAACCCCCCTGACATGGACAGGGTAGCCAAACACTAGATCAGGCTGCCCAGGGCCCCATCCAATGGTCACAGATGATGCTGAACACCTCCAGAAATGGAGCATCTGCAGCTTTGCTGGGCAACCTGTTCCACTGCTTCACCATCCCCTGAGTAAAGAATTTCTTCCCAGCATCCAACCTAATTTTCCCTTTATAGTTTAATGCCATTCCCCTTTGTTCTAGCATCATTAGACAGTATAAAAAGTCAGTCCTCCTTTCTGTTTATAAAATCCCTGTAAGTGCTGGAAGGCCACAATGAGGTCTCTCCAGAGCCTTCTCTTCTCCAAGCTGAACAAGCCCAACTATTTCAATCTTTCTTCATGGGAGAGGTGCTCTATCCCTTTGATAATCTTTGTGGCCCTCCTCTGGACCTGTTAAACAGTTCTGCATCCGTCCTGTACTAGGGACCCCAGGCCTGGACACAACAATACAGGAGGGTCTTCACAAGAACAGAGTAGAAGAAGACAACACCTCCCTCTCCCTTCTGGCCACACCTTTTCTGATGCAGCCCAGAACACAGTTGGCCTTTTGGACTGAAAGTGCCCACTGCTGGCTCACAAATAGTTTTTCATCCACCAGAACTCCCAAGTCCTTCTGCACAGGGCTGCTCTCAATGAGTTCTTCTCCCAGTCTGTATTCATATCTGGGATTGCATCAACCCAAGAGCAAGATCTTGCACTTGGTTTTGTTGAATCTCATTACGTTCACATCAAGCCTACTTTTCAAGCCTGTCCAGGTCCCTCTGAAAGGTGTTTCTTCCTTCTCTTGTGCCAACTGCATCATTCAGCTTGGTGTCATTAGCAATCTTGCAGAGGATACACTTGATCTATGTCATTGATACAGATGTAGAAGAGTAGCAGTCCCAAGATGTACCACTGGAAAACAACACTTGAAACTGGCCTCCACCTGAACATAGATCTGTTGACCATAACTCTGGCTGCAACCATCCAACCAATTCTTTACCCACCCAGTAGTTCAGCCTTCAAATCCATATTTATCCTATTTAGACATAAGAATGTGGTATGGGACCATATCAAAGGCCTGGAACAGGTTCGGGTAAATGACATCAGTTGCCCTTCCTTTGTCCACCAATGCTGTTATTCCATCATAGAAGGCCACCAGGATAAAACAGAACAGTTCTGTTGGAAGGGAAATTCAAAGACCATGAAGTCCAACTGTTTGACTTCTTCAAGGCTAAGAAAATGTTAAAGCATATTACTGATGGCGATATCCAAATGCCTCTTGAGCACTGATACTCACAGAACACCAACCATCTCTCTAGGAATCTTTTTCTAGTGTTTGACCATTGTCATGGTAAAGAAATTTTTCCCGATATCTAGGTCTGAACCTCCTCTGACACAACTTTGTGCCATTCCCACATGATCTGTCACTGGTTAGAAGGAAGCAGAGCCTGTTACCACCCTCTGTGCTACCTTCCTCAGGGAGCTGCAGACAGTAATGAAGTTGCCTCTCAGCCTCTTAGCAGCTTTGTTGCCCTCTTCTGGATGCTTTCAAGTCATTTAACATCCTTTTTATATCGTGGATTCTAGAACTACTCTCTATATTCAAGTTGAGGCTACACCAATGTTAAATAAAGCTGGAGAATATGTTTCGGGAGAAATATGTTTTGACTAGATGTGTGTGCCGTGTTTAATGTACCCCAAAGTGTGATTTGCCTTCTTGACTGCCAGGCACACTGCTGGCTCATGTTAGGCCTGTTGTCTCCAGTATACCAAGATCCTTTTCTGCTGATCTGGTCTTCAGCCACCCATCTCCCAGTATGTGCCTGTCCAACACTTCTCCATCCCAGGTGCAGAACTCAACAATTTCTGTTGTTGAACTTCATGCTGTTGATGATACCAATTGCTCTAGAGTATCTAGATTTCTCTACAAGGACTCTTGTCTCTCCAGAGAATCAACAGCACCTCAGTAAGCTTGCTAAGGATGCATTCCACTCCAGTATCAAGGTTATTGATAAAAATGCTGAACAGGATTGGACCTTGAATTGAGTCCTCTGGAGCACTGCTACAGATTATCTGCCAACTAGATGTAGCCTCACTAAATACAACTTGTTGAGCTCTACCTTCAAGCCAGTTCCTGACTGTGTGGTTAGAATATCCAATGTGAAGGAATACACATACAATTTCTATCTTAGTTCACTAAGCTCAACATCCTGAATGTTCCTCGTATTTCCAAATACCACAATCCTGCCCACTGGTAAGTCCAGTCGAATGGCACACCTCAGTGCCTGTAGAGTAGTGTTTATTGCAGCCCACATAACTTTGGATATCTGAAACTGATCCTAGGAAACCTGGAAACCTGACAACTGAATTTTGACTATTTTGGAAGTTTTAGTTACCTTCTGGATGGATACAAGTGAGGATATCCGAAATGAGTCATATAAAGTAACTGTTTTGCTTTCTCTTCAATCGGTATACAAAAAGGCAAATGTCTAGATCACCCCTGCTTTTGATTACTTTGTAAAAAAAAAAACAACATAATAGTTGAAGTTAAAATTTATTAAAAGTCAGATTAAATGCTCAACTTTTGGATGGGTAAAGCTAGGTCAGACAAATTTCTTTAAGCATTTTCCAGTCATCATCAAAGGATGACTTCCAATAGCTTCAAAGGCTGAGTCTTCGGTCTCGAGGTTGAGAGGAGCAAATGGAATCTCATGAACACAGAGCCAGCAAGAGCCTTGTATGTACCTTTAATACAATCTTAGTTTCAGGCTGTGCTGTAGTATTAGTAAGCTGCTGAGAAAATACTGAACACCCTCAGACTATATGAAAGCTAATCAGGGCTAAGGGTAATCATTATATTTCAGGTTGTAGCTGAAGAACATGAAAGCAACGTTTCTTCTCAAAGATCTTCCTGGTTGATTATACTGTGCAGTTCCATAGGTGAAATATTGACCTCTTGACATCACTAGAAATTTTGTCTTCAGTTTAGTAGAGACTCAATTTCACTGTAGGCATCCAACCGACCAAATACATATGCACATAATCTAAAAGATAACTGAAATATACAGTAATATTTTTTGATTCTGCTTGGGCTATTTAATGACAAATTCAAAGTGTGGAACATGTACAGATATTCTTGTGATGAGCATTTTATAAATGGATTTTTTTAAGAAAAGAAAATATCATAAATTCAAATTTATTTTCATTAATATAATTTCAATTATTCATTAACAGTAATTAAAAAATAAACTATACTCTTCAAACTCCAATTGTATCTTTTTTAAATTTTATAATTACAAATGAAAATAGTTCTAACAGGAAGGAATTTGTTTGCAGAAAGGTGTTAAAATTGATTTTTGTTAGAGAAGCACACCAAATACATTTTAATAAAGCAGTCTGACTGGGATTGGACACAAGATCTGTAACTAGCATATTTAAAGATTAGCTTCCATCCTCCAAAAATAAACCCCTTGTGTTGATTTTAATTATGAACTGACATCATTAAAAATAAATGACCTTACATGCTCTTGATTCAGATCACGCATGCTTTATATGAAATTTCATATTACTGCTAATGCATGGCAAATAATTACCTTATTCAACTGATCAGAGGTTAAACAGACTTTTTTATGCTTCATAAAGAAAAATAAACACCAACACATAGACCTAAGTTTCTGTAGAAGAAATTATCTTCTGCTTTCTCTTCCTAATTTGCCTTACCACTTCATACCTTTTAATGGAAATTACCAGGAGATCTAATGTGGAGAAGCATTTATATAAATAAAATTTGTATATTAAACTGGTTCTTTTTTCTCCTTTCTCCTTTTTGCAAATCTCTCAATCTATCATCTTACCTACCCACTCACATCCATCATCCATCACACTCCAGTTCATGTACCTGTAACTAATGCTCCTGACTATTGGTTGCAGCTGAAAAAGCACACAGAGCACCTTGAAAGGCTAAGGAACAAAAGATGGCTCCATCTTTGTATTGCCCAGTGTTTGTCACACAAGCCCCAGTACAGAAGACTAAATCATGCTTCTGGATGAGCCTTAGTGGAGGGTGTTTGCTTGGTGTGCTGGCAACATGCTGTTTCTCCCAGGCCCCACAGCATTAGACTGAGCAGGCAGCAGTGCAAGAAAGAACACAGATGCGATGATCACTTTATCTCTGCACTCCTGAAATCTCCCTCAGCTCCATCACAGCAAGCTGCAGAACTAAACCAAGTTGCCCTGACAGAGGAAAGTCAGGCTACCTTCCTTGTTCTTTGATGAGCAGGGTGTTTGTTCACAAACTGCTCATTTATACTTTTTTTTTTGTGATGCACCCAGAATTACAGAAACAATGTACTCTGACTTCCTAATTATATGTAACTGAATATAACCTTAGAGTGTAAAATATTTATAATGTCGTCTATATCCCTGACCAAAGTAGGGAAGACATCTAATAATACACATAGGACCACCATATATCTGAAGCCTGATACGTCAAATTACAGTAAGACCTTATTGATAAAATCAGCTTCGGTGTGTAAGGTTGTGAATAGACTGTAAAGCAAGGAGAACAGAGACATTTTAAACATCAAAGTAGCATCAAGGCCACTCATTTAGAGTTCCCATGGCACGAACTAGATGCAATTTTTATGACACTTTAATAAAGCTTTCAAATACGTATACTTTATAAAATTAAGTCATCACATTGCATAAAATTTGTATGTATTGAAATAAAATGAGCACTCAATCAAATTACGCTTGTTGTCTGCTCTCTATCTTTCTTTACAATTGCTTCATATTAACTCAGAAAGAAGATAACTATGGTTCTTAGTGTGAATTTCATTGTTTTAAAGTACATTTATAGCCATTAGAACTGGTGTTTTGTGGAAACTGCATTTATTACTCTCTTAAGTTAGCTTTAGCAGAGAAATACCTTTTAGCAGCTGATAAAGCATTTGACATTTTGAAAAGTAAGAGCTATGTTCTGTCATAAATAACATCTTCAGGTCAGGACAATACTATTCAAATCAAGTCGAAGCAAAGGGGTTGAACAACAACAAAAAATCACCTCAATTCAAGGGCAAAATAAAAAACAGTTGACAAAAAATCTTTCCACAGCTTGTGTTAGCAATAACGTCTTCTGGGGAAGATTTGTCTGTGCTGGTGGGGATCAAATCACCTGTCATGTTTCCGAAGGGACACATCAATCAGATTTGACACGTTGCTGATTGCTCCATTAAATCACCACTGTAGTCCTGATTTGTCTCATCAGGTCAGATGAAATTTTTTTTGAGGAGGCTTGAAACGGTAAACAGTTTTCAAATTTCCTGATTGAAGGCTTTTCAAATAAATATGTGTTTTGCTTTGAAAAAGCCTAATGGACCATAAAGCTCTCTCCTAGTAAGCTATTTTAGAATACACATTTTTGTCCTGGTAATTATACTGAACAAGTGCATACACTTGTTTCTTTTTTTTTTTGTTTTTGATTTTTGTTCTTTAATATTTTTCTCTTTTCTTTGTTCTTTTTTTTTCTTTCTTTTTCTCTTCTTTGTTTTTCTTCTCTCTTATTTTTTTCTTTTTTTTCACTTTTTATCTCTTTTCCTTGTCCTTTTCCTTTTCCTCATTTCTTTTGTTGTTTCCATTTCTTTTGCTATTTTCAGTTTCTCTTTCTTCCCTTCATCTTTCTTTTCTCTGCTCCCTTTTCACCTTTTCCTCCCCCTGTACTCTCTCCCAATCCTTATCTTTATCCCTTTCTCTCCTGCTCCCTCTCCCTCTCCTTTTTCTCGTTTATTTCTCCATTATATATTACAAACAGTGTTCTAAAAATCAAAATTCTATTCCTAAAGTTTTCTAGTATCATCTGGGTCAAAGAAAAAGAAGGAAAAAATCAAACAACTCTGGAGAGCAATAGAACTTTTAGAATGCAGCAGTTTCCCTCTGACAAAGTAGCTCTGAGACATATATCATATGACTTCATTATGTTCCTAGATTTTCTATTAATATTTTGTATGTGCACCCAGAGCTTTGGGTGTATGAATATTTAAGCAATCTAAAGAAATGAATACATTAAATTATCACTACTTTAAATATTTCTCTCTTGCTTTGCATATAGAGATAGCATAGTATCAAATTCATATTTGTAGAGATTAAATTCACACTTGATATGACACTAGGAAGATGATTTAGAGTAGGAGTGACTTTGGCATCCTTCAGAGCAAAGCAACTTCCTGACCTGAAGTTCTCTGAAAGTAGACCTGTTGGTGATATTTTGGCACTGCTTCTTCTATCATGAACCAGCATAAAGAAATATACAGCACATAGTTATTTCTGGTGTCCTACAAATAGCCTACATAATTTATATTTAATCTCCAACAGATATTTAACTTAAAATCTCAGTCTCAATTAATAACCACTAAGACTTCTTCATGCCTTGATTCACTTTGAGTTTAATTAAAATAAATTGAGAGTATAAATAATAATAAAAAAAAAAGGATAAAAAGAAGAAAGTTACGGAAGCTCTACAGATATTTGTTCATGTTGGTTTTTTTTAATCAGTTGCTGTCCTTATGTCCATCCATCTCGAGTAAATATTTCTGTTGCATCAGGGGCCAGTGTCTGCAGTGATTATGGAATTTGGGAATACTGACACTGGTCTGCTTTAAAGTGTGGATAAAAAATGTTAATTATGCATCTACGTAGCCTGTCAGAGTCAGCAGATTCTGTGCTTTGCTATGGCCCAAGAAGATAAAAATCTGCACTGTTTGTTTCTTACCTGCAGCACTCTCTCTGTTACAAGATACCACACATACATTCCCCAGAAAGGATGTGCAAGAAGAGGATCACAGAGTTACAGAATCATAGAACTGCAGGGGTTGGAAGGGGCCTCAAGAGATTATCAAGTCCAACACCCATGCTGAACAGGCTCCCTACAATAGATCACACAGGAAGGCATCTAGACAGGTCTTGAATATCTCCTTAGAATAAGACTGCAACCTCTCTGGGCAACCTGTTCCAGTGCTCCACATCCTTCCTATGTTCAACTTTTAGGCCGATTGCTATGCACAACCAAGAAGAGCCTGGCCTCATCCATTTGCCTTCCAAATCCCTTTAGATATTTATAAACAATCAGATTCCCTCTCAAGTCTTCTTTTCCCCAGGCTGAACAGACCCAAGTTACTCAGCCTTTCTTCATATGAGAGATGCTTCCAGGCCCTCAATCATCTCTGTGGCCCTCCGCTAGACTCATTCTAGGAAGATCCCTGTCTTTTTTGTTTTGGTGGCCTGAGAACTGCACACGGTATTCTAAATGTGACCTCACAAGGGCAGAGTAGAGGGGGAGGATCACCTCCTTTGACCTGCTGGCCACACTCTTTTTAATGCACCTCAGGATGCCATTGGCCTTCTTGGCCCCAAAGGCACACTGCTGGTCAACTTGTTATCCATCAGAACATCCAGGTCCTTCTGCCTTCTGCAGAGCTCCTCTCCAGCATCTCCAGTCATTTCCTAACCTGTACAGACGTATGTGATTAATTTTCACCAGGTACAAAATTCCACATTTGCTCTTGTTGAACCTCATCAGGTTCCTTCCTGCCCAACTCTCCAGCCTGTCCAGGTCTTGCTGAATGGTAGCATTGTATTCCAGTGTGTCAGCCACTCCTCCTAGCTTTGTATCTTCAGCAAACTTGCTGATGTTGGACTCTATCCCTTCATCCAGATTATTGATGAAGATGTTAGATAAGAGAGGACTCAGCATCAACTCCTGGGGAACATCACTAGCTACAGGCCTTCAGCCAGACTCTGTAACACTGATGACAACCTTTGAGCTCTGCCAGTCAATCAGTTCTCAATCCACCTCACCATCCACTCATCTATCCCACACTTTCTAAGTTTCAAAACAAGGGCATTGTAGGAGACCGTCAAAAAGATATAAAAACTACGTAGACTGCCTTGAGAAAGCTAATTATATTCAGCATTCTTTCTACTATCTTTCTACCTGTCTGTGAGAGTAGGATGTCTACAACAGGCTGTCGGGGTACACCTGATGGTGTACAAACTTTCAGTACTCAGATGAACCAGAGGCTCTGCTTGAGCCCATCCTGGAGTTTAAATTAGGAAGGATATATACTTGGAAGCTAAAGATCTCTTAATTCAATGACTAATCCATATATAGCAAAGAGCTGCTTTGTTTGTTTTTACCCAAGAGGCCTACATTTCAACAAATATGTCATTTTGCATAAAGGTAAACATTACTGCAACTTTATGTAGTAAGATAGACTTACATTGGGATAATGTTTATGTTCCATTATGATTATCTTGAGGAATAAAACAGAAAGCTAAAAATTATACAGATTGTTACTGGTAATGGCACAACAGCTGCCATCTAAGTGCTTTGACTAAAATTTTGCCCTTTCCTTTGTTACCATTGTTCCATAAGTTACCATTGAGGTGCTATCATCTTGGCTACTGGGCCCAGTTGTGCCCTCCAGTGGGGCTGCTGGAGCTGGCAACACCTGCTGTCAGCACCTTGACATACACACCAAATGTGGGAAGGAAGAAAAAAGTGTATATATTCTTGCATCTACTAAATATCAGTGAAAGTGTTGTATTGTACCTTGGTTCAAAACCCCCAAAGCATAGGGAATGCCAATAAATGCCTAATAGTTTTTGTATCAAACTTAATCAGCTCTGTTTCCTGTGTGCCTTACACATATGCCTACAAGAAACTCTCTTTACAAAACTGACTGAGCACTATTGAAATCTTAATTCTGGATTTTAGATGGAATAGCCTTGAGGTTTAATTCAATATAATGCTTCTGAAAGCCCCCAAAAGACAGAAATCTGACTTCTGCTTCATCAAAGAAATAGCCTGAGGTGAGGAAACAGAGAATTATACGTGGTATTTTGTCAGCATTTTTGCTTCCTTATATTAGGCAATACTTCATGGTTCTTGGTGTAATTTTCTTGTCTTGAGCTGCAGAATTAACTTTTTGCAAGGTCTTTAATAAGAACAGTGATTAGTACAATGATCACAAGAACATCCCTGTACTCATTAGGAAAACAAAACAAAACAAAAAACCCCACATAAATCCAACACTCCAGGTCAGTAAAGAAAATACCTATGCATTGCCTTGCCCTAATTCTTTTACAACACCTTAAGAAGGAGCAAATTTATAAATCTGGTTTGAATAAATGAGTTCATGAACTTTAAATAAACTTTAAATGTAAATGAATATTAGAGCAAAGATAGTTAAGGACTTGCATCAGACATTTGGATTATGTTAGTTATAAAGAATTTGGTTGATATTTCAGCCACTTCTGACATAAATCACTGAAGAATGGACGTGCTACTTGCAATGTACGGATTCTTAGAGCTTTATTCTAAGGATGTGCAGGTTTGTGTGCTTACATTGCTTTTATCTTCAGCTTTTATAGTTATAAAAATGCGTTTGCATTTGAAATAATCTGATTTTCACCTGATGTTTGTTTGGTATTCACTCTGATGTCAACATTTTCACTATATCATTTGACTTATATTCACCCTGAGGAATTAAGCTATCACTTTGTTTTTTTAAATTTTTAAACAACATGTGAAATTACTCCTTGAAGAAACATCAGCAATGTTTCAATTTGACTTTTCAGCTCTAGTTGCCATGTATATCAGTCTCCAAAAGAGTACCAAATCTGTGCAAATGCAAAATGTACGAAAAGTACTCTGCTTGGAACTCAATTAAAAGGCAAATAAAGAAAATAATCCACTGATTTAAGTATTAGTTATTAAGAAAGAAAAATTGAGGGAAGACTTTTTATCACTTTAAATTGAAATTTCCCATCTTGATAGCTAGGAATTTTGTACCTTTCATCTTCAAAAGGACAGTTCTTTATTACTCTTTTATATTCAGTCTTCATTACTTAGACATAAAATATAATAATTATACTGTATTCGTACATAGAATACTTAGTATTCTACTTCTTGTTAAAGATATATAATTCAATATTATGCTATTTAAGAAATGTCTGTAGGTTAGACCTGTTTGGCTAGTATGTCACAAATTCATGTTTCCTTTGCGTGACATACTCACCCGTGTCCTTACATATGCCTGCTGTTCCCTCCTTCCATCTTTCTTCTTTTGCACCACCATTAACTCTCAGTTGCTGTGCGACAGACAGCAGAAGAGGGACTCTGACAAAATGGCATCTGACATGGAATTGCATATGAAGCAAAGGTCTGTCACTGAATTCCTTCATGAGGAAAATATGGCACTCTCACATTCATCAATGCTTGCTGAATATATGTGGAGACCAAACAGTGGATATGAGCACAGTGAGGTTTTGGGTGGTGCATTTCAACTGTGGTGACATCTATGCAAAAGACAAGCCATGTTCTGGATGGCTGTGCAGAAATTTATGAGTGCAGCATGCAGGCTCTTGTTAATTCCTGGCTAAAATGCATAGCTAATGGCAGTGACTATGTTAAAAAATAGTTTTTTGTAGCAGTGAATTTACTCTGTCAAATAGTGTCATTGTGCTTTTTGTATCTGTTACAGTGGAGATAAATAGGAGGCATTACTTTCGGAGTGACTTCTGTAATTTCTTTGTCAGCTCTGTCCTTGCTAATGAGCTTGATCCACTCACTTGTCAGCAGCTGAGTACTGCATGGCTTATTTGTCATCTTCTACAGTAAACCTGTACAAACTGTTTCACCGGTCTGTAAAATATTTGCATAAACAGAGAAGTCAAATCTAACAGCTTTCTGAAACTTGATTTTATATTTCTCTATTGTTCTCCTCTTTATTCAAATTCTTGGAGATTATACAAGATCAAGTAATAGATAAAAGGTCTTAGTGGATATGTCGTGACTGAATTCAAAGTGGTCCATCTTTAGTACTTTCATTTTTAGGGTGATAATCACAGCTCAGCATCACATTGTTTGGCTCTCCTTCCCGTTGCTATTGGTCATTCTATACACTGTACTTAAATTTGGCAACATCGAGGTAGCACAGCAACACTTGTCTTGCAATGGCTAATATGGCCAATTATTTTAACTCACTGGTGATCTGCAGGTGTGATTTAACCTACCACACTACAGTTTCTGCTAACTTATATTAGTGTAAATCAATATACATAAGCTAACATGTTGCCAGATTTGTTGTAGTAATGCTAAAGTCTTCTAGTATACTCTGAGTAAAGGATGCATGTTTTCAATAAGACTATCCATATGAAGACTCCATGCAGTTAGTTTCTGTGAAGCTGCACTTATACGTAAAAACTAGACTTACTTACATGCAGAGATGGCAGAATTTCCCCACATAGAGCAGGCATTTGCAGTATTTTTATTCTAAGCTGATACAAAATGGTTTATTTGTTTCTAAGCGTTTTTTTGACCGAGCAGATTGAAAAACTGAAAGCCCTTTTATATGCAAATCCCCTTATTTGTTTCCATATATTTATTATTTATTTGTTTATTTATAAGACGCCTGGTTTAGCATGAAGTATCATCATTTTTGAAATTTCCACAGTTGAAAGGAATTAAATGGAACTGCTTCCTTTCACTTCAACAACAGATGGATTTAATTAGACTCTTTTCCTTATTCTGTTTATGCCAACAATTGGTCATCCAGAAAATTTCTGTATATGATATTTTTTTCCATCTTCTTTTCTTCCTTCTTCAAGGTAAACATGTTTTTCATTTGATTATGTTTCATTTTCCCAAATATTAAGTTTTTATGTGAAATTTCCTGATTTCATATTTCAGGTTTTTTCATTTCAGGTTTTTTCATAAACCTCCAAACACCCTGCAGTTTCATTTTACTTTATTTGTACTCCTCATGTTTTTGTTCCACAGTACAGTTATCTCTATTAATTGGATATTGTTTTTTCCTTTCAAGTTCTGTTACTGCAGTTAAATGCTGCTCGGTGGACTGAGCTGGGAGCAACAAACAGGATTTACATATGGTACAGGATTTTAACACTGAGTACAGATTAAGCAGGCTGGTATTTCCCTTCAGTTTTCATACACAGAAATTCAAACCTGATTTACTTTCCTCAGCTATTGCTTAAAGTGGAAGAATAGTTCTAAAAATTAAATCTCACATAAAGAACACAAATACAGGAGCACATGAGAAAGAAACTATATTTACAGTTTTAAGAAGAAAGAGTTCTTCAGACTAGTCTGAAAAAGTGTCCCTCTGTTTGAGTTAAGCAGATGAGCAAAAAGGAGTTTATGAATATAAGGCAGGGAAATGAACTACTCTGTGCTTCACATATTGTTCATGAAACAAAACAATAAATGTTTAAAATACACAAAATAAAATACTTAAAAAAAAAAGACATATATATTTTCCCACTCATGTTTTTGAGCTTATGTTGATTTTTATTACTTTTATTATTTTACCAAAATTTTTGACAAATATTTATGAAAAGTTTAGAAATAATTATACAAAAAATTTCCCTGAGAGTACTGACTGCAGAAACAGAAAAATTAGTAGGTAGAAGTGGCAGGATTTGGGATTAATCCAACATTTTCCTATCCAAGTACAATCAGAGGAAGCTACAGCAAGGTACAGACTTAAACTAGAAAACTAAAATGAAAATTTGATTCAAATTAAAGTACCTCAAGCAAACTTAGATGCTGAAAATAAATTAGAGCAGTGCATTAAATATTATTTGAACAACAATAACATATATCTCAGTTTTCCTAAGCACATAATGACGTAAACAACAGAAAAATCTGGAACAGTCATAGACAAATCTAACAAGAATGCCCCAATCAAATTACACCATGACTTGAAAGGCTTTTTATTGTTGTACATTCTCATACTTACAGGTTTTCTTTTTAAACATAATTTATTTATTAAAATTTTCCATCTTCTCTGTAAATAAGATAAACTGGTGGCTGTTCAGCAAATTAAGAAATATCTGTTATTTTCACCCTATATCCTATGGAAGTCTTCAAGGCCAGCACCCTTTCAGTGGGTTAAAGCTGATATGTTGCACAATTTTTGTTCAAAAAATTTTTTTTCAGCAGATGCCATGACATCTTTTCCTACTAACTTGAACTTTCTTTCTTTGCTCCAACTCTCCTGACTGGTTATTCTTCAACCATCATATTCTCTCTCTGGTTTTCTTATTTTTTTTTTTCTCATTTCCCTCTTAACTTACACTCTGGCACAGCTTTAAAGAAAGACTGTTTATACTTGCAGCAGAAATGCTAAATCACAGCTTGACCCAGTGACTGAGTACCTGGTGGAAAGGCAGGGCAAACCCAGGGGAGCTTAGCTACATGCACTGCACCTGAGTGTCCAGAAGGGGGGGGAGCCTTCCTAGATCTCATTTAAGGGTTGGCAGTGGAGGTGAAAATATCTTGTCTGGAAATCTCTGCCTATGTAAGGACTGTATGGGTCTTCCTGAAGTGAGCAAGTTCTTTTCTCTCTTTCTGTACTTAATGCTATTATATTTGAGCAGACCGTCCCTCACCTTAGTCCAAGACCTTGCTGCTCCACCTTGTAACAATGCTGCTTAGAAATGAACCTTTGGATCATCTCCCTTTCCCTATCAGGTATCTTGTAACATTTTAATTGGTCACATCTACAAGAGTTCAATTCTTAACATGAAAAACACAGAGAACTTGGTGGATGTAAACTAGCTATTATTAATGACTACGTCTAATATCTCCTTAAGCTTCTGTGTAATTTGAACAAAAGAATGTTTCGTAGTCCTGTGTGGTACGCTGGGGAAAACTACAGAGTTTACAGTCTGAAAATAAATTGTGAAAGCCTGCAGATATTATGTATGAAAGAGACATGTATATGACTGACAGCGTGAGAACATCAATTGTCTCATGGCTCATAAATAAGTTATATGCACAGACATTATATCAGCTATTATTAATGTAAGAATTACTTCTTCAAAGGAAGTTGAATCCCTATTGCCTACTCTAGGTAGTTTTTAGAATAATAGAGGAAGAAATACAGTTACTTTTGTATTGTGTTATTTATGATTATTAGACTAAATCTTTTCCCAATTCATGAAGATGAAATAACTATTTTCTGACCTCTCATACATCTCATTCTATCAACTTCATAACATGATCCATTAAAAAGTTTACACTTTCCTTTGAACTCTGAAGAGTTCTTAAGCATTGCATCTCATCCCCTGACACATACTCACTAGTGTCCAGCTTTTGTCAGTGTCTCATCTAGAAGAGAACCTCTTCACACGATTTAGTGCCTCAAGCTGTTAAAGCTCAAAATTTCATCAAAATAACAGCAAAAAAAATGCTAACTAAAAATATGCAACATAAGTTCAATGACGAATTCCTAACCATCAAACATCCCTTGAATCCTTCATCTGCAGATACATCATTATACATATATCAAGAGTTTAGTGCTGAAAGTTTCATGTTTAAATCTTTACAAAAGTTAGTGAGAATTCAAAAGTTAGCATCTTTATCTATGTTGTGTTGACACTAACACCATGCAAGAACCACTTCTAACTAAATTTTTATTAATACAGCACCAAATGGACTGTTATTTTTGGTCCATTCTGAATAAACTCCATTTTGGACAGTCAATGAAACCTCCCAGAGAAACTCTGACCATATTTTAACATTAGACTACAAATCTCAGATGCTGAGCCAGTTCAAAATCTAGATCAAATATTTGTATAAGCTGTCTAGCTTTTGTCAAAATAATTTAATATAAATTCATTAAAAAATAAAATAAAATCAGTATGCTTTTCCATTATTGCTTCTCAGAAGTCTGGATCCTTGCCCAAATCAAAATCAAGTAATCACAGGATTTCAACAATAGCAATCATGAAGCTGAGTTGAAAATGACAATGTTTCAAGCTGTATTCTCAGACAAGTAGGTTATATACAGCTTCACCAAATCCTGTTTTATCTGCTACTGGAAAATTGTTTGTGTTAAGAGTCCTAGTATTAGCTGAGATGCAGTCAGTTTTCTTTGTAGAGGTTCATATGATGCTATGTTTTGGATTTGTGATGAAAACAGTGGTGAAATCACACAGATGATTTAGTTATTGTTGAGCAGATCTTGAAGCCAAGGGCTTTTCTTCAGTTCACACCATCCTGCCAGTGTGGGGCTGGGGGTGCACAAGAGGCTGAGAAAGGACATGCCAGGACAGGTGACCCCAAATGACCAAAGGAATGTCCCATACCATATGATGTCATATTCAGCAGCAAAACGTGGGGAAAGTAAGGAGGAAGTGAGGGATATCTGGAATGATTTTGCTTGTCTTCCCAAGAAACCATTATACACAATAAGCCCAGCTTTCCCGGAAGTGGCTGGATCTCTGAGTGCCCATGGGAAGCAGCAAATGAATTCTTTGCTTTGCTTGTAAACACAGCTTTTTCTGTACCTCTCTAGTGAACTGCTTTTGTCTCAACCTATGAGTTTTCTCACTTTAAAACTTTGGCTTCTATCTCCCATCTGACTGAGGGGCATGAGAGAATGGCTGTGATGCTGAGCCATCTACTGAAGTTTTCCAGAATTGAAGGTAGAATTTAGCATAATAAACTAATAAGAATTAAGGAAAGGACAACCTTATAACCCTCCATGTTACCTCAAAAATCATATATGAGACTACTTGAAAAAGTCCTATTTTCACTGCCTACAATATCCAGATGTACAAGGACCCCATGCATTTAATAGTATGTATGGTTACATATACCACATGTATTTTGCTGCTTTGCAATTCCTTTTTTTTTTCTCCAGAAGAGACATTAATTTGATAAAGAACCTCAGTTATTGAAGCATTTTTTTTTTAACAACAAAATATTAAATAGCGTATTAGTTGTCTCCCACCAACACAACAGACATCATATTGCTAATAGCAGGAATAACTGGGAATAGGTACTGGACAACTATATTATGTCAATTCCATGGGATTGATTGATTGTCTGTTCAAAGCACTGATAGATCTATGTATGTCTTTGGGATGTAACAGAGTTGATATTTTTCTGCCAGGGGAAAGTTTGGAACTACATTAAAAATATACATATGCAAAAAGAGCATCATTCCCAGCATCATTCCCATTCATTTCTGAATTTATGTAAGCATGAGAGAATTCATGGATCTCTTTTAGAAACTATAAGAATCTACATGTTCTCTATCCCCTCCTAAAAGTTCAACAACAGATATAAATTAATTTTGTTAGCTGTTCTGGCAAAGAGCTGAGATTGATTCTAGCAAGATCCTGCCATGCAAAGACCATCTGTTCTATCTTGCCCTGCAGGCAGACTGTTAGGCAGGAATTTGGAGGCAGTCATTGCAGTCTGAATTCACTGTGCCGAATCAAAGAAGTTATGACTGGACAACTGATGCCAAAGGGAATCTGGGCAGTCAGAGAGTGGATGGAATATCAACATCCAAAACTATCCCAGAACTTATAACTTCAATTGTACTCTTTCCTGCCAAATCAGTGAATGCACATGAATTATGAAGCAAATGAAGTACACAGATGTGCAAGCTGCAAACCTGTATCAATTAGAAGGCTGAATGGAGTAAAAGATAATTCCCAAGAAATCAAGGAGGAAAAGGAAGCTGATACTGACATACAGATCTATTATTGTCTCTAAGTACTATTCTGAGATACTATTCTATAAGTCTAAGGTGGGATTCACCTACCTTATTTTACATCTTTGGTGCTGTTAACAGCACTGCTAAAGGTACAGTTATTCTGACGTAATATAGGTCTTCTGACTTAACCACCTTAGGATCCCTTAAGTGCTTGTTCCTCTCCGTTGATTATAATGGAAATTCATTCAAATACTGTTAACATTTGAAGTTAAATGAGATGAATCCCCCTCCTGCATTTTTACAAATGCCATATATTGTATCTAATATTTTTTCAGCTAGGAGAAATACTTGGGTTTTTAATAATGTATTCAAATATAGATTTAGTATCTTATATGTATCAGGGCTGCATACAAGCTTGGATTGATTTCATTATAAATGAGAAAAACTCTGTGGTAGATTATTTTTTTTTCCCATGCAAATATTGATGGTGTTTTCCTATGCCTCTAATACTAATCCTGTTCAGGTCATCCGTCAGAAGTGATTGTGTGCTTAGTCTTGGCAACATAAACTACATTTATGCTCAGAAGTCCAGAGGAGGGAGTCTAAACAGCAATTATCTCATTCTTTCACTGTTATTTTACTTCCAAAACATCAATATTCTCTATGGAAAGTGTAAACACTAAGGTGAATGTGGTTTGGGTTTTTTTTTGGGAGGGGGAAGCGGGGGGGCAGCCCAACACACTGTTTTGAGCAACTGAATTGTGCCAGTTCTGTTTTAAGTGAGGTCCTCCACGTTCCACACTTTGCGTCACACACTCCCTGAAGATCTTTGGGCCTCCAGGATGATATCCGTTACCTTGCCATAATCCAGGGAGCTTTCTTGATTATTGGTGGCTGCTGAAAAAGACTTCTACCTTATAGACATCCAAATTGCTAATTGTAAACTGAAGTTGATCGTGAAGCCAAAAAAAGTTCAGAATATATAAACATTCAAAAATATCCAGAAACTTTTGCAATATTCTGAGAAAGCTTACTAAGAAACTGATCATAGTTTTACATGAATATTATGTCATTTCATCCACTTATATCCACAGAGGATACAGCCCAATTAATCAAAACAAGTAGTGAAGCTGGAAGTGACAACCAGAAAAGCAAAGGCAGTTTTTTGTAACTGAATGACTGCCTATAACACATTGAGCATACGGGTAAGAGATTTTTAATGATAAATTAATACCCACAGAGGATATGGTCATAGTTTATTATGATATATTCAAAGGAACTGGAGAGTCTAATCATCTTTACATTGAAATTAATGTTGTATCAGGGGTCTGTGGCTGCAGTAAGATAACTTCTGCTACACTAAGAATACCTAAAATCCAATTGGTAAGCCACATGAGTAGTTTCGCTATGATCGACAGAAAGGTTAAGGCAACTAGTTATGCAATAAAATATGGTTTGAGCAACTAGAGGCAGCAAAATATTGTCCTTAGCCAGTAAAGAACTGAGAAAGATGATATCATTAGTGAATGCATCAGCAGTTAGAATGGAGCAAGAAAAAAGTGAAGAACAGGAACAACTCACAGAGTATGTTTCATAATGGAAGATTAAATAGTGCTATGTCTATCATCACTGTTCAGTACTTACACCAGAAGATTTTCAACATCAATTAACAGCCAAGCAACTTTTTATAGTTTCAGATAAGAAAAATGGATCCTAGCAGGTTAAATTACATAGGTATGTCTCTTTTTAGGTACCTCTAACACTCCAGGAGGACAAATTCAGTCTTCTAGATTAACATTTGAGATTAAATGTGTCCACATAATATTGCAGGGAGACTTATGAGTCACTTGGTGATACTTCCAGGGAAGACATAATTGCTGATGATATGATTATTGCTTCAGCTGATGAGTCTGGGCATAATAGTGTGCAGAGAATGGTAATGCTGAAAGAGATCAAAATACTGAATGTTACAAAGATAAAGTAGAAAGAAATAGAGACCAAATAGACTCTGGACCTTGTATGTGTTTAAAGTGACTGAAAAAGGAAAAGCTATTACAATATACCAATGAATTCCAATAAGAAAAAGAGGTCTTTACAGAGAGATTTTGTGTGAAATACTTCCTAATAACTTAAGATATACTGAGTTATACTTTTTAGTCATATGGAATAATTTTTGTCACATCAACATCTTTTCAACAACTCTTTGTTACAGAAAATATGGTATTCTTCTATGTTTCTTCTAGAATAGTTCATCTTCTGAATCATAAGTCGTTTTGAACATATCTAGATATCCCAGTGAGGTTAATCTCACATTTTCTGGTGGCCTGTGGGATAAGTTTTTCCAGAAAACTCAGAAGGCACCTCATATCTTAAAATTTGAGTCAACAAACATCACATTCAGGAAACTCCTGCTTCAATTTACTAATTATACAAGAAACCTAGGATGACTAGCTTAGATGACAATCATGTCGGTACTTAGGAAAGATTAAATAACTCAAAAATCATGTGAAGATTTATTAGCCTTTCTTTGTAGTATAACAGAGACTGGAAGGAATATTAAGGCACATGCAAGAAAGAATGTGATCCAAGATTGACAGAATGGCTTCATCAAGGGCAGACTGTGCTTGATCAATCTGGTGATCTTCTACAATGGAATGACTATATCAGTCAATAAAAAAAGACTGACTAATGTCATCTACCTGGACTTCTGTAAGGCTTTTGACATCGTCCCACAACATTCTTATCTCTAAACTGGTGAGAGATTAAATTAAAGGGTGGACTACTCAGTGGATAAGGAATTGGGTGGATGGCTCCAGCCAGAAAGCAGTGGTCAATGGCTTTATGTTGACATGGAGGGTAGTGAGGTGTGGTGTCCCCCAGGGGCTCATCCTGAGATTAGTGCTCTTTAACATCTATATCAATGATCTAGACAGTGGGATCAGGTGCACACTCAGCAAGTTTGCAAGTGACAGTAATCTGAGTGCTGCAGTTTATAAGGCAGAAGGAAGGAGCAATATCCAAGGGGACCAGGATAAGCTTGAGAAAGTGGGCCCATGAGAACCTAATGAGGTTCAAAAAGGCCAAGTACAAAGTGCCACATCTGTGTTAGGACAATCCTAAGCATGAGAACAGACTCGGAGAAGAGTTCATTGAGAGTAACCCTTCTCTCAATGACTTTGGTGTTTTGGTGGACAAAAAGATGGACATGAACCAACAGTGTGCACTTGCAGCCTGGAAGGCCAACTGTATCCTGAACTTCCACAAAAGAAGAGTGGCCAGCAGGGAGAGGGAGATGACTGTCTCCTCTGATCTCTGCTTGTGAGCCCCCACCTGGTGTGCTGCATCCAGGTCTGGGGCCCCCCAGAACAAGAAGGATATAGAACTGTTGGAACAGGACCAGAGGAGGGCTATGAAGATGGTCAAAGCTCTGGAGCACCTCTCATACAGAGAAAGGTTGAGAAAGTTGAGCTTATTTAGCTTGGAGAAGAGAAGGCTCTGGAGAGACCTCATTGTGGCCTTCCAGTGCTTAATGAGGACAAATAAAAAAGATAATTACTTTTTACATGGACAGATAGTGATAGAGCATAGGGGAACATTTTTAAACCACAAGAGGGGAAATTACATTAGTTTATAAGGAAACTTTAATAAGATGGTGGTGAGGCACTGGCACAGGCTGCTCAGAGAATCTGTGGATGCCTCATCTATGGAGGCATTCACGTCCAAGTCGGATGGGGCCCTGGGCAGCCTGATGCAGTGGGTGGCAACCCTGATCATAACAGGGGTTGGTTCTAGATGCTGTTCTACGTCCCTTCCAATCCAAATCATTCTATGATATGTTCATATGATAATATGCATTTCCCTTTTAACATAGAAAACTTCTATGGAGTTTCAACATTGTATTGCTGTTCTTCTCCTATGTAAATTATTACTTTATTTTTTATAAGCATGCCTCTGAAATCAGTTTAAATTATATAAATTGTCTGCCTAGTTTAAGTTATTTTTCCAATTAATCTATGACAAAGCATGAAATTTAATATTTTCACCATGACAAAGCCATGAAATTTATCAGCCTAGCCTATGCTATGTACAGTGAACTATTTATAATGTATGGTTGTTAAAAGTAAATGAAGCTAAAATGAATAAACATGTGGAACTTTTCTCCCTATGGAAGTTTTATTAATTACTTTTGCGGAATGTAGGCTTTACATTATTCACAAAGCCATCACAAGCTGTTACCACAGCCTTTGTTATGGTACTGTATGTTATTAAGTTTCAACTTGATACTAAGCAAGCAACTAATTCCGAGTGAAAATATAAGAATAAAAAGAAAATATGCTTTGATCATTTTAAGTAGCGCTTATATAGGATGGAATTTTTCTACAACTTCCAGACTGCCCTCAGTTGTCATAGGAACTCAAGACGTTCCCAGAGAGCACTGGTTCTTATCACGCCTTTTTTTTCATGATGTAAAATATCGTTTGTTGTGCAGTCAGCTTCAACTACTGAAAAAGACAATATCTCCCAAATCGTGTGATCGGCTTAAAGGATGTAGGAATGAACAATGAGAGACATGTCACTTACAAATATGACTCTCACTTTTGTTACAAAGCTTCCAAGAGCAGTTTTTGCATATATACGTAGTTAGCATGTGTAATATTCATTTCAGCTGAGGCATCTGATAATCCTTAAGTTATGCTTTAACTTAATTTTCTAGCTGGGCTGAGGCATAAAAAGTCAAGTTTCTTATCTAAGACCCAAGACTGTACCAAAAGCTTTGATAGTGACTGGAAAAGATACTTCATTGCATTTCTCAGATCTTTCCAGAATGCAGAATTTGATACGCAGTGAAGTGAGAACAGAAAGCTCAAATTTTAAAGGAAAAATGCCTAGAATTTTAAAAAGCTTTTAAGAATTCCTATGTTATCTTTTTTTTTTTCCCCCTAAAAAAATAGTGTATAAACAATGCCTTATGAAATGTAATAAAATATTTCTAACTCATTCTGATCATGCTAATGAGTATTTCCCTGGACATATGCATAAGTTGAATAGACTGTTCATAACATGGCTGAAACTTCTTAACAACAAAAATATACATAGGTAGGATAGGAATGTTGCTTTTAGGACTAAAAAAAACATGGATTTCCAAAAATACACAAAAATCCCTATGAAATGTGCATTCAAATTTAGCAAATTACTAATTGGATATTCCTAGTGATTAAAGGGGGCTGTACTGTCAGCTAACATAAAAGACAGCATGTCTTCTTATTTCAGAGCTGATATTGTGATTTAACCCAGATGATGCTTTCTCATGAATGGAAATTTTAATAGGCAAAGACTATGTTTGCTTGCAGCGTGGAACACTCTTTACTCACCAAATCATTCAATTTTTAAGAAACACTTTGCTATTACTATCTTTATACTTGATGTATCACTATATTTTGTGAATTTCAAGCAAACAGTTCTTGGTACCAAGTTTTTGAATCCAAAGATATTTGAGAGTTAAGTCCTGTTGCAAGAAGACCAAAGCTAGGCAGCATCAGGATGCTATATTTCCAGAGGAATGAACTTGCTGAGACGAAGGGAGGGCAGAAGCTTCCAGCAAAGTTGGTACCCTGATGAGTTCTCATTCTCACACCTCTTGCAAACACACACACACACAGAGCTGCTGCTCAGCACTACCACTTCTTTCTACCTGGCAGAGGCTGTAAAATTACTCAGCAGCCAGTGCCTATTCCCTTCCTTAGCAACCCTGCATGGTAAGATTGGACTCAATTATGTGATTTGTATTGGGAACATGCCCCCGGCTAAGAGGCAAACCCGACACAGGAAGAAAGCTTTATGTCTCCCCAGTGACTTAAGATTGCATTCAATCCTATGTTTTATTTTAGTATGCAGTCTTTATGAATTAAGGTAGTTCTAAGTAATGTCTTCTAATGACTTTTTTCCTCTTAAAATCAGTGTATAGGATAAAAGCTATATTGTTACACAGAGTTGCTAACAACATGCAAACATTAAGCACATCAAACAACCAAATTGTTTAACACAGCTCCAGGTTCCTCACAGCTTGCCAAAGCCTGTTTGGCAGAACTCAGAGCAGAAGTTAACACACAGAGAAATTAAAATCAAACACTGAAGTCCACATTAAGGATTTAGCCTTCAATTTAAGGTGTTGAACTGACTGAAAATTATTGAAGAGTAGTGTTTCCAGTTTTTCTAGGTAATAAAAGGATTAAATGAATGTATATATCATGTGAAAGCATGAAAGATTTTACATAATCTTACATAATAACTTTCAAAACTGCTGTTTCTGTAGAAGATGATAATTTTTGACACAAAACATAACCTGAGCAAGAAAATATGACACTGCAAAGTTATTCTAGATGGCTTTCACTCCCCAAATAAAATCACTCCCCATAAGAACTTCAGTTTTCACTTAAGAAAAAACAACAAACACAAACACACAAAAAAACCCCCCCCCCCCAAAAAAAAACCCGAAACAACCAGAAAAAAAAAAAAAAACCCTAACAAAACCAAATGTAAAAAAGTGAAGACGTGAAAAAGTTGATTTATAATTAAATGATCAGTAACTGCCCTGAGAAGGAGCTGGAAGTCTCAAAGAACAGCGGGCTATACATGAATCAGTGGTGTGCCCAGACAGCCATGAAACTAACCTGGGCTATGTCTACAGGATCACAGCCAGCTGAGTAAGAAATACAGCTATTCTCCTATCCTGAATCCTAGTTCAGGTTCAGATATGCAGTTCAGGTTGGGACCTGCAGAGGAGATTATGATAAATTTGCAACAGTTCAGTAGACTTGTTTCATTCAGCAGTCAGTGGCTGGAGTGCTTCACCTATGAGGAGAGGCTGAGGGAGCTGGGCTTGTTGAGCTTGGAGAAGAGGCAGTTCATAGTCAACAAAGCACCCCTCTGGTGCCTATGGGAAAGATGACAAGGAGACGGAGACAGACCCTTCACAGTTGTGCATGCCATTTCATAAACTGAAATCTGAGATTCTGACATGGGGTAAAGTTTTGCATTATGACTATGATTAAACACTGGTGATGGGTCCCACGAGTCAATGTGCAGTAAGCACTCTTGGAAATTTTTAAGATCTGACTGGATAAAGCCCTGAGCAACGTGGTCTCAGTACTTTTCTGATTCCTCTGTGAATGAAGGGTTTGGATGAAAGACCTCCTGAGATCCCTTTCAAGCTTGATGTCACTGCAGTGAATAAATACTTTTTAAGGAATTCATTCTCTTTTTATGAAATCACTCTGTTTTAACTGGAGAAATGATACCATATTCCTTACATGAAAAACTGTAGTTTTACATAGCATGCCACCATGGTATGAAGCGAGTACCCTGGCAGAATTGTGAGATTTGTTAGATAGTTTTTATATATGTCAGAACCATGGATTTTTACATGTATTTCTGCATTTGTCTTTCTCTATATATATGCATAAATCTTGATTCAGTAATTTGTTTTCTTCTTAAGTCACTTTTCTGTACTATTTCCACACAAAGTAGATCTTAAATTGTGTATTCATTTAAAAAAATCTTCATCACATTAAAGAATAATAATTCATTATAAATCTTACTATACTTGCAGAGTACATGAATTTCTTTGGGCTCTACAGCTAGCCGCTTTTTAAAAATTATTTATTTATTCATTTATTTTTAGTGAAATGGGCATGGAATACATAATGATGTTTGGGTTGTGGGATGAAAAGGAATACGACATTACCATTACATTAAAAATGATTTTGAGGTCTAGTGTGAAAAAAAGGAGTCAAGATCTGTTTAGATGTAGATCTGTTGGTAAAAGCTGATGCAAAATGATGCAAATTAAAGAAAAATAATACTTACAAGCTGCATTACCTCTGACTAGTGTAAAATAAAGGATTGAAACAAAACTGTAAATTGCAAACTGGAAAAGAAAATCCCGTTAACCAGCATGTGAAATTAAATGGAGAATTTTAAATGGAACTCTTCAGTGAGCATCATGCTAAAATAGAAAAGTTCTTTTATTGCTTAACAAAGAGAAAAACTGTAAAATCCAAGATTTGAATTTTAGAGGTCATAGAGAACATGTCTTAAATTTAAAACAAACTACCAGTGGGAATTAATGAGCATAATTATTCATTTGTGTGACGTGATAATGTAAATTAGATTTTTTTTTGCCAGACTGTATAGAGAATTAAGATCAATATTCAACCCAAACTATCTTGAAATAGAGATGAAAGTAAGAAGGGTGGCACTTGTGATGTGAGTTATTAAAGGTTAAGCAAGAAATTAGTCATGCTAAGCTTTGAACGTAAATCTCCCAGGACAATGTCCTAGTCACCAGCTCACACTGCTGTTATAACAAACCAAGGCATTTAACCTTCCAACAATCAAGAGAAATTCTGCCTGCATGTTAAATAACACATGATCATATCCCATAATCCTTCTTAAGGCAGTCTAGCTATATAGAGGATAACACATTTCATTTGACCAAAACTAATTACAACACTCAATTTCCCTGGAGACTAGATGTCCATCACTGCCTTCCACAAATAATTAACAGTGAATTATCAAAGTGAATCTTCCATAAATATCTCACCAGCTGAAGTGTATTTGCATGCTGGTACGCAGACTTCAGTAGAAAGACTAAATAAGCCAATCTAGATAAACCAGTTTAGATGGAAAAATTGCAAAACCCAACTCCTGTAAGATCAGAAGTCTTATTCACTGAAAATGTTGTTCTCATCCAAGCTCCAATACATCAGATTTTGGTGAAGGTTTGGCTGTAAAAGTGGCAGAAGTATTACTGTTGGCCAGACCTGGAGGAAATCTGAACCTACATTTTTCACACCTAAGCTATATATCCATTAGTTTTTTACTCTAAAAAATTAGAAAATGGTGGAAACTACGTGGCACGTTTGAATTGCACTGAATGGATGTGCTGTATGTTTTAGAATGAGGCTTGCCAAATCCCCTAAGAAAGGTTAAATGCAAATGTATTTTATTTTCTACTTGCCTTTCCTACTGTATGTTTATTTAATCTATTTTTAATAATTTGGGATATTTAATATTTTGGATTGGTCTTAAATTTTTTAAAATTCTACTGTTGATCTTGACATTTAAGTAGCCGTGTCCTGAAAAGCTTGCTTTACATGTAAGCTAAGATATCAATTCAGTAAATGGCTACGCTGCACTGCTTACAGATATGTTAAGTAATGAAAACATGTAGTATGAAACAAAAGAAAAGTATAAAAGCTTTCATATTGTAGCAGAAATGCTGAGTCATGGCCTGAACCAGTGATTGAGCACCTGGTGGGAAGGCAGGGCCAACCCAGAGGAGCTCAGGTGCACACAATGCAGCTGAGTGACAGGAACAGGTAGAACCAGGATCCACCTCTTCCCAGACCTCATTTAAGGATTGGAAGTGGAAGCAAGGGTATTTTACTGGAGATCTCTGCCTACCTGAAGCCTTCTAAAGGTAAGAAATTCTTCTTCTTTTGTTTCTGTGTCCATGGTTGTTGCATTTAAGCTTGTTGTCATTTGCTGTAGCCTAGGATTGTGCCACCCTGCTATTACTGCTGTATTTTTCATCCCATTATAGCATTACACATATGAAAAAGAACTAAAGCTAAGTCTCTTTCAGACTCTTATGAATGTAAACTTCCCATGTAGGACTTCTCTGTACGCAAGACAAAAAGCATTCCAAAGATGAAGTGGGTTTGAACACCAAAGAGAGAAATAATGAATAGCAGAGACGACAGTTCTGGCTTCTGTGCCCTCCTCCTGAACAGGGTGGGAAGCTACAGAGAGGGCAGGGGGTCTGGGTGAGAATAGCATGCAACACTTTGAGGCACTGCGAAATTCCTCACAAAAGAGAAGATTGATTTCCATTGAAGTATACTCTTAAGTGGTAGAAAAAAAGAGAAAGCAGTTTCATAAACAAATACTGATAGCAAATGAGTACAGTCAAGGTGGATAAGTAAGTTATAGGAACAAGTTTAATCATTAGCATACTATATTCAATTTATTTGTTTACTTACTAGGTGAACTAAACTATGTACACATTTTCCTAGGGCCACTAAGGTTTGTGTAAGTTTTCATGGTAACTTCAAATAGAAGAACCATGGATGGAATTAACAATAATTAAAAAAAAAAAAAAAGACCAAAACTTCTACATTGTGGAGACCTACATCTTCTTGGTTAACTTATGTGCTCTCAGAAATAAACAGAAAAATCTGTAGCTTAGAGTCACCTATCCTCTTTAAAAATTTAGCATTATGTAGGTGCATGATGTACAGCTTAAAAACAGTATTTTGCAAACACTTTATTTTATATTTTTCCATATAGATGTTGCATGTACATTTCATGTACAATAATAGCATTAACTGAAGTTTAAAGCTACTTTTACAGTTTGTTACTATTTAGAATATGCAATGAGATATTTATATGGAAGACTGTATCACAAAGAGAATAATGTGGAAAGAGATTATAGGAGCAAAGAAATCACATAGAACATTCTGACTCAGATAAAGCCTATTTTTGCTTTGACAGGGTGAAATAAAACATGATTTAACATAATTATGACAAATTCTATATGAATCACTTCACTTTTTTTTTTATTTCATTCCACATAAAATACTGGGACTACTAAAAGACCTCAGCTGTCCCAGTTATGATGGCTTATTTTTGAACTGAAAGGTGGTAAAGTCCACGTGACTGAATAACTTAGTGGTAAAAAAGTTCATCAAGGTACCAGCATACCAGAGAGAACTATATGCTTAAAGATAAACATCTGCTTAATTTTTTTTTTTCCATGTGACAAGTGACTTAAAATTGATGGTGCTATTTTGATAGCTTGTGAGGATGTTAAGCAAGAGGTAGCTTGGGGAAATCACCTTGGGGAAAGTTATTTATATACAAGCTCATTTTATTCAAAGTACAATGAAGGACAGACAAAAACTCCTGAATTAAGAAATAGCAGACTCTGATAAACTAAGAAGAATAGTAACAGATGCATTTGAAGACTGATAATTCTTATTGTCCTTCCTTGCAGCTTTTTCATTTTCACTATGCTCTTTTTGAAAATGGGTGCCAGACGTATTCAATCTACAGCTGCAAAATAGTATATTCTTGGATTTGTCCTATATTTCTTTATATATATTTATATGTGTGTGTATATATATTGTATTTACTGTAGTTATGTATTTGACAGCTTCTAAGCACTTGGCTGGTGTTTTCATGAAAACATCTGGTATAACCTTAAGAAAATAGAAGGGAATTCTTAACATGTAATTTCAATTTCCTTGTGTTTGGGCAACTAGCTGGAAAAAGGATGGACATCTCATGGCTTTGCCCAAAATTTAAATGTCAAACTTAATTTGTTCTTTTCCAACCTGGAATAAAAAATTGTTAGAACTGAAAAATAATAAGCATAACTATCAAAGATGACTGTAGAAATTAATAAAATGTGAATTTGCTTGAAGATCTAAATGACCTCAAATTGTAGATGAAAAAAGCAGTGAGGGTGTGTTACAGAATTCCTTCTGTAATGAGGAAGATACTGCTTAGAGATGCCACGTGAACTGGAATGATAACTGCCCAACAAATTTCTTGGTTTAAGATTCCATATTCTCTCAAAATCAGTGCTTTGAGACAAGAGCTTGAAGTAAGATTTTGTGTCTAGTTAAATAGCTTGTTATGGTTTTAGTCAACCTGAATTCCATTTTAACCAGTCTCAAATTCAAGTCATATGTTAAAGCGGAAAATATTCCCCATAAGATTTTAGCCTATACAAGTATTTATTTCTATTTTTGAATGAATCATAGGGTTTTGAAGGGGTGGGCTAGCTGACCTCCAGAGGTCCTGCTGCTAAAACAGGTTCCCTACAGCACTTTGAGTAGGAAAGTGTCCAAGTGGGTCTTGAATATTTCCAGGGGAAGAGACTCCACAGCCTCTCCGGGCAGCCTGTTCCAGTGCTCTGTCACCCTCACAGTAAATAAATTCTTTTGCATGTTTGTATGGAATTTCCTGTGTCCCAGTTTGTGCCCGTTGCTTTTTATCCTGTCTCTGCACACCACTGAAAAGTGCCTGGCCCCATCTGCTTGGCTCCTGTCTGTTAGATATTTATAAGTATTAATAAGATTTCCCCCCTCAGTTGTCTTTTCTCCAGGCTGAACATTCTCAGGTCTCTCTGCTTTTCCTCATGAGGGAGAAGTTTCAGGCCCTAGTCATCTTTGTGGCCCTCCATTGAACTTTCTCTAGATTATTCCTATCTTTTTTGAACTGAGGAGCCCAAAACTGGACACAGTGCTCCAGATGTGTACTCACCAGGGCAGAGTAGAGAGAATAACCCCCCTCAGCTTACTGGTTGCTCTCTTTTTAATGCACCTCATAATACCTTGGGTCTTCATGGCTTCAATGACTCCCTGAAAGTCTTTCTACATCTGTCATACTTACTAATCACTCTTCTTATGTGCCTACAATGAAGACAAATAAAACTTTATATTGTTTTTTCAGTTATACATGCTCTACTTTGTCTTCAAAGGCAGATATGGTAAGATGGAAGTATTAGTATTGTGACTGCTCTCAGTCAAACAGTTTGCTGTCTTTTTTTTTTTTTTTTAGTGACATGGCAAAGAGTAAAACATTTCTATAATACATAAACAACTTGAATGATAACAATATACATTAAACACATAGTAAGATGATTTACAGCCCATTCCAATTTCTTTTCAGAATCACAGAATGGTCCAGGTTGGAAGGGACCTCAAGGATCATGAGTCTCAAACCCCTCTGCCACATGCAGGGCCACCAACCTCCACATTTGATACTAGACCAGGCTGCCCAGGGCCCCATCCCATCTGGCCTTGAACACCTCCAGGGAGGAGGCATCCACAACCTCTCTGGGCAGCCTGTTCCAGAACCCCACCACTCTCTCTGTTAAGAACTTCCCCCTGACATCCAACCTAAATCTTCCCTCCCTCAACTTAAAACCATTTCCCCTTGTCCTGCAGTTATC
>JAOWBP010011973.1:0-24732 GCA_028571105.1 Tragopan temminckii | reverse complement strand
AGGAAATAGTCACATGCATCCACCTGGACCAGTTCACCCTTTATGTGAAAGACTGCTGCTGTTTTAGCCTGGGGGAATCTCCAGGACTCAGGAAATCATTTTAAACCCATGACTCAATAAAGCACGATAACTATGGCAACTGGAGCACATACACTGTGATGCCTAATTGCTCCTCAGTGTTCGTCAGGGGAGGTACTGGGTTGATACTATAGTCTAGAGAGTGGCTATTGTTAATGTAATGTGAAGCTACTGAGACAGGGAAGAGAGAAAACACAAGTTACAAAGACCAGTGAACAACCTCAGGCCTGGTGTAAGTCAGGACAGATAGTAATCCTTCTCAGTCCTGCTTGTGAGAGCATGCTGGACTGAGACTCAAAGCATCTGTGGTCTTGTCCTGTTTCAACTTCTGGGGCAAACTTGGTCTCTCCATTTGCTTTCTCATACTTAATTTTTCCCGTAGACAATTTGGGAGAACAATACGTACTTCTTTTGCAAAGTCCTTGAGTTCCACTGTGGAAAGTGCTGTGTGAGATTATTATGCTGATACTGTGCTTAATAAAAATTGTCTTGCAGATTGCCAGTTTGATGGCTTATTTTATTGCATGCATTCAAGTTCTTGCTTATTGTAACTGAAAAACAGCTTACAGCAGCAATTACCTTGAGTTTTACTGGGAGTGAGGTAGATGCACACACGCAGACAGTTATTTAAGGGCACCTTAAGTAACTCACTGGAGTGTCAACACCCATAATGATATCTGAGGAAAGACGAGAGAAGTGGAGGGGGAAGCTAGCTGTCTTGCCAGTAAGAACAAACTGAGTTGGACAAGATTTATGAGGTGTATATTACCCAGATGAATGTGATCCTGACTTGAATAAGAGCCAGCAATAGCAAGGGGAGAGGGTCAGACAGAAAGAAGTGGCTGTTTGGCCTTCATCAACAGATTGGAGACCAGGCAGGGATTAGGAGGAGGAGTAGAATTGTTGGGGTGCTCATTCTTCACTCAAAAATGTAGCATTATGAACTCTAAATGGATGGCCAGGTCAGCTGAAAAATGCTTCTTCCTGCCTCTCCATGCTATATCTCTCTTTCTATGCCAATGTGTTACAGAGAGTGAGAGTATGATATTATTTGTGAACATGATATGATGCATAGAAGTGACTCACAGGCTAAAAGGAGCTTGCATGTTTTAAAAAATAAAGACACATTCTGTTACATGACCACAAGAAAAAGAAACATGGAAGGCAGTTAGTTTGCTTTAAAATTTCAGCAATATCAAGGTATGAAGGCCTACATTTTTTAGCTTGCTTATTTTTGAGGTTTTAGTTTTGCCATCATATCATTTTATAAAGTGACATGGTAAATGAGTTTGTTTCTAAGAGAGCAATCTCTTTATATCTAACCCTACCAAGAACAAATTTTAAATATCTAATGTCCGAAAAAGTCTTAAAAAAAAAAAAAAAAAAAAAGAGAGAGATATTTACCAGGAAGATACTAAAGAGCTTAATTTTTACTAAAACAAAACAAAACAAAGATAGTCCTCTAGTACTCTGAAATGCCATATTTTTTTCATTGGACTTCAAATTACAAAAACAGGTAGTAGTGACTGGAGGATGCTTTCACTCCTTGCCCAGTACATCTGAAATTTGAGTTCACCTGTTTTGTTTTTTCTATTTTTATTTTTTAACTTTACAACAGTTATGTCACTAAAGCAACAGTGAACTTCCTATTATTTTAAACTCAAAATGCAATGGAGAAGATTCTCTGCTGCTGTGAATGGACATTTTTAAAACTTGTGTTTGCACAGCAATATGCAAGAGCCAAGAATCTGATTTGTAACTCTTTAAAACACAATTTATTCCAGACTCAGGCTTACTCATACTGTGGCAAGCTATTCAGCTTCATATAAAACCTTCAGTACATCAACCAATGCTCTCTAAAGAATCCACTTCTCTTTCCATCACTAAGTGTCCAGCTGCCCTGTGAATGGGAAGTGACCCCTTGGGATCTGACATGTGGCACACAGGGAAGAGATACAGCTCTGATGTTTTCCAAACAAATATGCAATTGGATTCTTTGAATCTTTTGTTTCTGACAGTTTGACTGAAGTTTTATTAACATATACGATGCATAGTACAAAACACAGAGTGTGCCTTATGATCAGCTTTACATTGATATAGAACTTCATTATTTCTTCATGAATCCCACCTAAATGTATGAACAGCTTTATTTATAGGATGTGGTGCCAACAAGGCTATGGATCCTTTCTGGTCATGTGCTTCTAACGTGACAAAGTTCTCAAATTAACACATGGAAAAAAAAAGTCTAATTCAGCTAACCTGCTTTTTGTTTGATCACAGCTTCAGAGAGTTCAAGGCAGCTGGGGCATACCTGCACTACGATCAATGAAGCAAGTGATTAACAGTGAAAGGACACTGCACCTTTCATGCTCAAACCAGGACTTTCTCTCCTTTGAAACAAGAAGCTTTACATCATATCACTCAGTAGAATTACAGTTCTTGTCAGCAGCACTAGAGTATAGAAATATTGTTGAATTTCTTTGTGACAAATCTTTATTTTTTCCAGATACAGAAGTTCTATTAAATCTCAAGATTAACAGTACTACTTGCATCTGATTTTTAGTAAGGAAGTATAAACAATGACTTGAAAGGTGTATGTGCAGAATTTTCTATCTGATTTACCAGTAGCTCGTTAGAATCTGTCATGCATGTCATATTGACCTTATAAACTTAATTACCCAAGCTCTAAGAATCCATATGCTTGCCTCTCAGCTCCTTAATGTAAATCAGTAACAAGCACTAAGAAGAAACCCTACAAGATAACACAAAACACCCAGAAAATTTAGATTCCAACAGGTCAGAATGCGGAACTTCTCAGCTGATAAAGTGTCTAGGATTATTTGCAAACAGTTTAGAAATAAAAGCCTTATTCCACTTGGCCCAGGGTGCAAATAACATCTGGATATTGTGAATCTCATGTTGAAAACTATGAGCCAGGTACTCCAAAAGCATATAGGCTACACCTTGAAAACAGTAAGTTTTGAGCATTTTTTATTCAATAGTTTTGAATCAAATGCATGAATTTTATGTGATTGTCAATATGAAAAAACTGAGTGAAACCCAAAACCTGCTATTCTTAGACAGATCTGAGGAGTTCAGTTGCTCTTACTGCTATTTCCACCACTTTTCAGGAAGTTACCTGACTTTATTATGGGATTTGTGCCACATGGGAAACTTCCCGCCTACTGTACAGAATGAGAGCAAGGATAATTCAGCTGCAGCCTTACTCTGGAGGCAGGAAGATATTGCCCACTAAGGCATGCTTTTAGCTAACCAGGGTTCTAGGGTGCTCGTTCTGTTCCTTCTGATAACACCCATTTTTCTCGTAAGCCATGTAAAGAGCCATGCACATGTAATAATAGGAGTTTTTAATCTTTATAGCACCTGTGTTGGGTATTTATTTAAGTTTCTTCCATTCATTTTTCCTTCTTTCTTTTCCACATAACTAGGTGCTACCATTAGCAATTACAAGGGGTAGAAGTGCCCTCCTTAGTTTCTTTTTCTCATCTTCTCTTCCTTTGCCCAGTGTATGTAAAGAACAGGTGGAACAGTAGATCAAGGGCTGTTGAACAGTGTTCTCCAAAGAAAGAAGAAGGAAAAGCACATAGACCAAAAGAAAAAAGTAGGTAGTTCTCAGGAGGAACTGGAAATATGTGACTTAAAAGAGAAATATCAGAAAATACTGAGAGATGTAAGGTCACTGGTAGACTAAGTGAACTGGGACTCAGTCATTCATGTCTGCATTTGTACAGCTAATATGAACTTAACAATTAATTTAATTGTTCCATGGAGCCAGTTGATACTCAGTACTCAGAATCTTTGGATATGAGCAGACATTGAAACAGGAAAGAAAGTGGGCTCCTAGCATCCTGCTGAATCTGCAAGAACTGCTTTGTAAAGCAATTAGTTATTTTAGTGGAAATTGTCACAGAGCACACAGAGCGTAGTATAAAGTAATTTGAGAGCCATTTTGTAGCTACTACGTAACATAATGCAGAGCATAATGGAAAGCTCAGACAATTAAGATGCTTACTTGCCTTAAAATAGTATTTCTCATCTTGCATGATCTTGTTTCTAGATTAGAAAGGGTTTTGTTTACTTCAGGATAAAATGGAATTTAACCCTTCCTATAACTTAATGTATGCAATTCTTTTAGGGTTGAAGGGTACACAGAAATTTGAGTACATAAATGCTTTCAGGAACATGGTCTTATTTTCTTGATGATGGAATTTCAGGCTCTTTCACAGATCATTTTTATGATCTCAACTACACTCCATTTGAAACTTTTATACCTATTCCATTAAGAATAGCTTCCCAAGAATGAAAAACTGGTGCTTTATCCTCTGCCCACTTGTACCTACTATTTCTGATGTGGCTGACAATGCCAGAAATCAAAGTACAGATTCTCAGAACAGCAGGGCTTTTCATTATGGTCTCTCTGCATGAGAAGTCCATGTGTCAGCTAAGAAAATGAATTTCTAATAATACTTGGCACTGAATGACTGGCTTGTCTCAAAGGAGTACACCAAGCACTGTTTATTTGATCGTTGTAAGACTGAAATAGGTTTAACCTATTTGAATTATCTTTGTCTTAGCCATCTTCATATCAAGAAGCTTATACTGGATACGATAATCTGAAAAATCAACACAGTGATTCTTCTTTTTAATTAAAGAAATAAAAACACTAGTGAAATTGGAATTGGTGTTCTAAATAGTTTCTCTTTGTTATACAGTGAACAAAATCTTCTGGAGAATTTTCAAATTTATTTTCAAAATATTCAAAATTAAGAATTGCTTTCTTAAGACAGGTAAATATTACTGAACTTTCTCTTTGCTCAAAGTTAGTGTATGTTTGTAAAGATGTTATCTAAAAGCATGATGTCCATTCCATTCTAAATTTAATTACCTGGTATCATTTTCTGAACATGCTACTATGCAAACTCTATGTGATTTTACAAATTCAGTGTGAATGTCACTTTGCAATTTGCAGTATTAACAAATAAGGGGTCTCAGATTTCCTTGTAGTAGTAAGACATAGACTGTAAAGAAACAAATATATACAATAAGATCAATTTAGAAATGAGTACCTGTATTTTGCTTTAGATTTGAAATTGTAATCTTAAAAAATAAATTCATGCATTGAAAGGCTAATTCATTTTTCTTGGTTCGTATGGCAGCAGTTTTAAAAGTCAAGCATTCCTTCACAGGCTGAAGATGAATCAAAGTTCTCTGATTCCTGTAAAAATGTGTGCCTCTACACTCATAGTTTGTTCTGGATCAATTCCAGTGCATTGTGACTGTGGGAGCTAGAAAGGAAAACTCAAGGGAGTATTTTTAATCACTTTTACCTCTATTAACAATGTGATGCTATTTCCATTGTTCCTGTTATAAAAATAAGTAGCTGACGTTCCCCAGAATTGATTACTGTGTTTCACTCAACAGATCAGCCAGCAAGAAATTGCAGCCTATCAGGAAAGGGAGTGGAAAGGAGCAGACAGAGAAACCTCAAAGGAAAGGACAAGACACTGTGTCTTTTGTCCTTTGTTCCAAGATGGAAATAAACTGTCTCCACTTTTGATAAGCTTGTCTTTTGATCTTTGCTTGCAATAATTAGGGTTAGACACTAAGTTATTTTATGAACTCTTTAAGGTTTAGGCCTCTCTAAGTTAACATGAATATAGAATCATAGTTATGAGTTATTTGTCCTCTGCAAACAATTTAAGGGGATTATAACTAATATGCAAATGAACTAAATATGGATGGACTTGGAGATGAGAGGTAATTTCTCCCTGTAGAATTCATTTTACTTCATTTTATAAATATGTGAATACATAAAAATAAATACATACAAAAATATATAGGTCTATACATCCGTGACTATGTCAGAAACAGACCACGTCACTCTGTGCAACAGCTACACTTTTCTTAAAAGGCCCACCTTTTAAGAAACCCTATCCAGATTGCTCTGGAGGGCCTTCATATCCTCAGGTAGATCAACACTTCCTCCCAACTTGGTGTCATCTGCAAACTTACTGAGGATGTGCTCAATCCCCTCATTCAAATCATGAACAAAGATATTGAATAGGACAGGCCCTAATACCAACCTTTGGGCAATATCACCCATGACCGATTGCTAGCTGGATTTAACTCCATTCACCACCACTCCCTGGGACCAGCCATTCAACCAGTTCTTTACCCAGCAAAGAGTACCTGTCCAAGCCACAGGCTGCTAGCTTCTCCAGTAAAATGCTGTGGGAGACAGTGCCAAAGGCTTTGCTGAAGTGTAGGTAGACTACATCAACAGCCTTTCCCTCATCTATCAGTAAGGTCACTAGATCATAGAAGGAGATCAGATTGGTCAAGCAGGACCTGCCTTTAATGAACCCATGCTGGTTGGGCCTGATGCCCTGGTTGTCCTGTGTGTACTATATGATTTCATTCAAGATGATCTGCTCCATAAGCTTTCCTGGCACTGAGGTTAGGCTGACTGGCCTGTAGTTCCCTGGATCCTCCTTAAAACCATTCCTTTAGATGGGAATCACTGAATCATACATTCACAGAATTACTGAATGGCTTAGGTTGGAAAGGACCTTAAAGACCATCTAGATCAACTGTTCCAACTAGTTCAAGCTGTGACCCAGCTTGAAAGAGCAGGAACTGATGGCAGTCCTCCAGTTTTGTCATACCTGGTAGCCACTTCCTGATGTCCTGAATGCAGGCCCCAACCAGGCAGCAGTCCTCTTGTGAGAGATTATCTGGGCAGCAAAAGTGTGCCTCAGTGCCCCTTTTGATTTTTTCATGCCATTGTCTGCCAACCCAGTATCCTTAAGATCATGATGAAGCTGGCATTGTAATAAGAATTACAAGATTAAGAGCTTCTACATCCTACTGCCATGGACAAGATATTACCTTTGATTTGTTGATATGCATCTTTGTAGTGGCATATTTTTTTTTGCCTGTAGATTTGAAAAATATAATTCTTAGTAACTTCCTGAAGAATGTAAAGGTATAATAATTTATTTGAAAATACAGAATTCTCCTTAAGTGATCTAACTGCAGAATTCTTGTATCTCCAATGGAATATATTCTTCTCTTATCAGCTGAATAAGTGATGCAGTCTAAACAAAGGGTAATAATGTTCAACTGGAATTCCAGGAAAGGAAGTTTAATGAGAACTTCCTGATTTAATCTTACAAAAATAGAAAGGTTGATAGGATAAATGAATCACTCAGAAGAACAGATTTTGCTTCAGTTAATTAAAACAGAACATAAAAATGTCAAAGTAACCCTTTGTTATATTTAACGGCAAAACTCACAAAAGTATTTGAGCATCATTTTCATGCATAAGATTGAGAAAGATCCAAGAAACAACTCGATTTTCTGAAAAATTATATGAAGTTTCTTCTCATTTTCTGGCCTGGAAATCACGATGATATCTACATGGACATTTCTCATGCAATTTCCTGTAGCTTCTGCTTTTGGTGGACCAGGAAAAGAGTATTTTCAGAAGTAAATTTGGAACTTCTGCTCCTGGAAGATATCAGCAAGTCAGAGATGCATGGAAATTAAAGGAAAACAAAACAAATGAACTATTTTGAGTCCTAAGAAAACATTTGGTTCAATTTGAGTTCACTTTGACTTCCTGACAGGCATAGTCACTTAAGTGTGAATAAACCCACAGAGAAAGTGGAACTTACTTCTTGGGTAAGATGCCTAGTAAGTTAGTTGTAAGAGAGCAAGAGAGATGGTCCTGTGCCACTGGGAGAATGGAAAGGAAAACATCAGAAGTCTTTCCTATATCTAGTTTCTACAAGTTTGTCAGCCATAAACACTTTTGCATTTAGGGTACTTTTCATATTGGCTATATTCAAGTCAGGCAAGTGACACATTGTGACTGCCTCCTTCTTGCCTCCTAACAAGACAGAAGGAAAATAAGTTAAAAATCTGCATGTGCTACCATAGCCCTCATAGCAGCAGCAAGCAGAATATCCACAGGGCTGCCAGAGGCCATCCATACCAGAGGAACAACTGCTACGCATTGCCCAAGGGCCTGGCATATGCTCCATCCATCAGCTACTCTTGCCTTGGGTACAATATGTTTATTTTACATTTGAACATAGACATTTCATCTTCTTCAAATCAACTTTTTTGTACCAGTCTGATAATTTTCATCTTCTGAGTATTTCCAGAATAGAGTTCTGTTCCATGGTAAAGTGGTGGATGGGAGCCTTTTTGCTCTCATGCTAAGGTTTGGCATAATTATTGGCATTTTTTTCCTGATTTTTTGATCCCAAGTTTTTGTTTTAGCTTCTAGTTTTTTAGTTTGTTTTTACTATCTTCTGGTTTGTTAATTTCTTTTATTTTGTTTGCGCAGCTGTAGGTTTTTCAGCTTTTCTTTATGAGGATATGAAGTTGTTAACAATGGGAGAGCAGATAGACACTTCAGGGAATAGGACTGCTGTGTGCATTTATGATTGAACTGAGTGATGCCAGAGGAAAATAAGAGGCAGAGCTGGTGAAGTATTGCATCCGTACATGTAAAAGTTTCAGTTATGAAACTGTCTAGGAGTGGTAATAATTGATAGCACCTGCAGTTAGAAGACGATCAGCTCCAGATAATATTTAATTAGCTAACATTCACCTCTATTTTATTCACTGCTGATTCTACAGACAATTCCAAGACAGAATTAACCAGCTTCTTGTAAACATTTGATTTTTCACAATACCAAGAATTAATGCATAAAGTGGTGATGATGGAAGAAATGAAAAGTAGCACAAAAATTCCAAACCATGCAGATGATATTCCCTTGTTTGGGTACTGATTCTGAGACAGTAAATGTGAGAGATTATCCCTCACATTTAAAAGGCAATAATCCTGAATAACACTAGAAATTGGATCAGTACAAGTGAAGATAGGAAACAGACATCAACAGAAGCAAACTTATAGTGATCAGCAAAGAACGTGATCTCACCACTCCCCACTGTGCCTGAAATATCTGGGTGTTCCATACAGCTGTGAGAGATGAAGCACTTGTCTGTGATAAGCTAAGGATGAGATGAGAGCCTTACAGTTGAAATGGAATTGCCTACTTTGGACTAAAATGTATTTTATGGGAGGGTGTGCTTTGACTGCCAATTATCTGTTTTGTTTTGGTACTTGAAATTGTACTTAGATAACTCCCTTTGGAGGTTTAGCTACAACTACAGATATGTTTCAGAAGATTCTTCCATTTCATTGAAAAAAAAATAAAAGGAACGTGTTCATTATGTACAGCTTTGCAAGATATATTTTTCATACATAGTAGTTTGGGTAACTATTTTCTTAATGAGAAGACTTGTTGAAACACATTATGGTGTTTTCACATCACCTCTGTTTTTCCCAGAAGTTTTTGATTATAAGATGTAGGAAAACACTCACTTTTAATTATTGCAAGTAATTTCTCAAAGGTCACTAACTGTCAAACTACTATAATCTACCTAAGTATTTTACAGCTTTCCTAGTAAAAAGAAAAATTCAAACCAAAAACCTATTTTGGTTTATAGCTATAATTTGAGACAAAAAAAAAAAAAAAAAAGAGTAGCTCTGTATTTGAGTGTAAATTATGAATTCAAAGCTAAACAATGAAAAAGGCCACATCTATCTGTGCAATTACTAGATTACAGAGCCTATGAATCTGCTATGAAGAAACACATTTGGTTGCATTACTGTGATACCTTTCAGCGGAGGTTTGCAGAGCATGCCACAAACAATGTATTGGGTCTCCAAGTAATGTTAATGTGTAGGCTTTCACTTCACAGTAAGAGAAACTGAAGCAAATGGAGAGGATAGGCATTTCCACAGCTACATTCTGAACTGGCTGAGAAAACTGTGAACAAAACCTGGAAACCATTTTCCCTTTCTTGGAATTTACCTTTAGACACCACTCACAGGGACCTATAACTCTCTAAGACACACCTGGTTCATGCCTTTTTTTTTCATTCAATTCATTCATTTCACAGAAGGAAAAAGAACAAAAAGTCCCAGCACATATTGCATTTGATTTTGTATTTGGTGTATGGTATGTACTCAGGTATGCATCCCATGTAATTTACTTTTGCCTTATCAGTTATCACCTTATTCATAGTCTTATTGTCTGAGAATAACTTTTGTGGTTATGTTATTTGAAGGGCTTGGTGCAGGATGTAATCTTGCCAGTGTAGGTATACCATTCTGTACCACCTAACCAAAGTAGTTAAGTATTCAAGGATATTTATTTCTTTGTCATTCTAATACTATAGTTATCTGCAGCTTGCATGCACTGCTAACAGATGTTTTGTTCCTCGCGTCCAACATTACGCAATAAAACAGTGAGTCCCCAGAACTCCATGTGTCAGGAACACAAAGTACTCTAAGATAGTTCACTTTTACATTTTCTGGCATTTAGTGATGAGTAAACCTCCAAATGGTTTATAGGTCCATTTAGCTTAGGCTAACTATCCAAAAATCTGATTCCTAGAACTCAGTTTGCTTAAACTACGAAACAAGGCTAGTTACATAATTAGAGTATTGGTACCATTGACTAAGTGAGAGAGACAAAACTTCATATTTTCCAGAACCATCCTAGTTCAGTTTGAAACCAACAGAAAATTTCCTTTATTTTTCCTTTTCCTTTCTCAAACTAGTATTTCACCCCTTGTATTTGCTACTGTTTTCGTATTTGGGATGAAGTTCCATCTCAGCTAATTCCACATAACTGACTACAGCTGAAAGATGCATCTTTTATTTATATATACCTGCATGAGTACTTTGATGTAAAAGCTTGCTTGGAAATAAAATAAGGATTGTCTGAGACATACAGATTTCAAGTTTACCTTGATCATAATATTTCTTGAGATGGCAATTGAATAGGAGGAATTCATTTGGAGTCTGCTTAAAGAAGCACTTGAAGTCACAAAAAAACTTCCTGTGATGTACAGTTTACTGGTATCAGTTGGGAGAAACACAGGCTGCAAAAAGCAGATTTTTTTGTCACAACATCAGCAGTATCAAATATTAGGAATATTCAGTTTTGCAAGAGTGGGACAGCAAAAAAATTTAGTCTGTTTTAAATGACTTTTTCTCTCCTTTGCACATTATACAGCACCTTTTTGAAGGACTAAGCATAGATAAGTTGGTACTTCAGCACAGGTGTATGAATGTAGAATTAACATTTTGATGCTCAGAAAAAAATCCTTATTGAGGCAGTTATATTTGAAATGCTGTAGCAGATTTTTTTTTTCTCCTAATGGGATATAATTGTACACTATTAAAATCACTATTTCTTCATAATTTTGCAATGGTAATATTTTGCAGCTAGTGTCATTTGCTTTTTGCAGCTGTTATTTTGTTCAAGGAGTCCATGTATGACTTGATTTTCTGAGAGATTTCCAGAGAGAACCACTTTTATTTCCTTCAGTGCTCCAAGATTTGTCAGAGCCAGTCTCGTGAGAATAAATCAGTGAAGAAACCGCATAAATTTCAGTGAAGTCACAAATAATTATTTTTTCTTGGATCTGAACTCGCATACAAAAAAAAAAAAGCATTAAGAAGCACAGAGAAACAAATGGAAGTAACAGCCTAACATGGTGATGAAACATAAATACACGAATCAGAGCAAAAACTGCAGAAACTCTGCAGGCTAAAGACACAATGGCATTTTAGATGAGGGTTCATAGGATGTTAGGAAGCTCACATAGCACTTCCTGTAGCGTGAGCAGAGGCTTCCTATCTCAATTGCACTGCCTGTGGAGGCTGCTTATGAGGGGCACCCATGAGATCAGTCACACCCATCGCCTGCACAGTACTTTCTTGGGGCAGATGCCTGCACCAAGAACATTCAGGCAGCTTGTAGAAGAAAAAGCCACTGGGGAGGTTACAAGCAGCATCTGTTTTCACCTGTTATTGTTAGGTGTACTACAGGCACATGCAGTGTAAGCTCAGATAGAGAGGAGTTTCTTTGCTAACCCTTTCACTCCACCTTCAAATTCTGGAGGGAGTAAGTAGTTCTGCCCCCATTACTTCCATCATCCACTGAGATCTAGCTTTTAATTGCTCCAAACTCAAACTTCTCTGCCTCTAAGCCATGCTTGCTACCTGCTTAGAAAATCTTTTCTCCTTCTTTCTGGACTTCTCCTTTGTCAGAGGTTGAGTGACTGACTCACACTTTCCCAAGCAGGTTTATTGACAACCTACAGTTCCCACAGAGGAGCCTGTAGTATTGCTGTGGGTCCTGCGAGCCATGCAGATGGCTGAGTACTCAGGTAACAACACTGTGGGCAACAGGCTGCAGATCGAGGGAAAGATGCTGCACAGCTGACTGATATACTGAGCCTGGCATTAACAGTCTTGGAGCCATACATTCTACCTTGGAGTCATACCTTCTGTTACAGTTGGTGTTACAGCTGGAAAGATTATCGTGGTGAAAGCAGGAAAAGAAACAAACAGGGAAGGAATGCTCACCCATATCTGAAGATCTAGGTTTGCAGGATCTCCTGAAAGAGATCCTTCCCCAGGGGCAATCAGCCCTTAAATGACGTGAATTGCCTTCACCTGTGCTCCCATGGCATACTCAGTCCTTTCCTCAAGTGATCAATCAGTGGTTCAGGCCCTGACTCAACAGTTCCCATGCACCTTTGCTCTCCATCCTCCCAAAACTTGGTTTGTAGAAGGAATACTTTTTTTCCTTACTGTGTATGTGCTCAAGGTTATATTTGAGGCCATGCAGTTTCCATTAAGTCATTTCATGGAATGTAGCTAAATGCTTTTTTAAAATGCTGCCTTCTGCTTAAGGAGAGAACAAAATTAAGAACTCTCTCTTGGGACTGGTGAACAGCTGAGCTTGTGTGGAAGCTGATCCACAAAAATCAATACATCTGCGTCTGTTCTCCGATTGGATTTAGCAGGAGAGGGCATATGCATAACATCAGAAAAGGCACAGTGAATATAATACATGCTGCTATTATTCAGCTGTTCAGTGCAGCACTCCTTGTTCTGCCTCTGAATGGTTCTACTCCAGTCACTCCTAAGTACAATTGAAATTAGAGGGGAGCAAGGAAGGGCTACTGAACTCTTGTCACAGTCAGGGAGATGGCTAAAAGTTAGGAACTGAATGGCAGTGGATCAGGAAAGGAGAAAAAATCACCAGTTTTGTTGCTGAATCACACTGCTGTGAGTGTCTGGTGGCTAAAGCAAAATGCATGTGGGCTTGTTAATAGTTGTAATTTATCTTAATAAATCCAGAAGTAAGGGATTTAGATTTACTTCCCTCTATTTTTCATTGATTTGGAGGAGGATCTAGCTCATGCTGTTTTTACTTGCCTCAGAAAGAGAAATTCATGCAATGGAAAAGGTCGACCTTAATAATATTATGTTGTAGCCTATGCTCAGTTTTACTATTTTTACAAGACCAAACAGAAATATTTAGCAGGAACAGACAAACAAACATGAATTTATTTTTCTGGAATAAAGATTCCAGAGAGAAAACAAGGAACTGTTTTAATGAAGAACTGAGATGGGAAGTGCTTCAGTACATATCCCTTTTCCACATCACTGCTTTCTTATCTTATAAAACAGACAGACGCTGGAAAAAGTGAAATGAAAAAGAGTTATTGAAGAGATGTGCCAGCCTATTCCTTGCTGTTGTATTGGTAAGCACTCCAGAGGAAGCAGAGCCCAGTTTTCCTATTTTTATAGCCAAATTATTACAGAAAAGTCAACGACTCCTTTTATTTACTGAGAAAAATAAGTAGGCCATGAGTATTTTCCAGACAAGCTTTAGCCACGAACACATATAATTTAGAGAAGCTGAAAAGAGTACATTTGCAAATGAACATGCGAGTTGTCAGTATACCCTCTGGAAAATCTGCTGCAGCTGGCTGATATTCTTACAAATAAGTGTGGGATTATTATTTCACTGTGTTTAAGTCACTTTTGGACACAACATACTGAAGAGGCAAACATTAGCCATATTATATTAAGCAATGAACTTTCCATATGTTGGAAATAGTGTCATGAAAAGAAAGAGGGAGTGCTTAGTTCATCACCAGTGATCCCGCCCAGCAGAGATTCTCAGACTCAGCCTGTTACCGTGCTGCCTGATCTCAAAAAGGAGAGGGATGTTATTTCTCTCAAAGAAATAAAAAATAAAAATAGACCATCCATCAACTAAAACCAAGACAAGTATTTCTTTCTCACTGTTGAAATGGGATATTATTATTCCCATGGGGATTAATCAGTGTAGCTGGAGGAGACTGGCCCTCCGGGAGGTCAACTGAGGAATGCTTATGATTAATATTTTGGTCCATGGTCTATCTCTATGCCCAGTTAATAAAGCTGTGTCATCTTTTACTCTCTTTTATTAACATAACATTAAAATTCTACTAACATTGATGTTGCAAATTGCCCTTGGCTCTGAGAAGTAAAATAATACTTTATGGAAAAGATTTTACTGTACAAATAAGCAGATTTAACATCCCAGTTCGTTCCCAGCTCTCAGATGTCAGCATTGCCTGTAATTAGCTGTGAGCTGGAATGTGTGTTGCCATGCAGTAACCACACCAAGCATCTTCCTTCACATCTTGATTTCCTATTTCAAATATCCCTGTCAAGTTTAGAAAATGAGTTGAAGCAAAAGAGAGCAAAAGAGAGCAAAAGAGAGGAGAGTCTGGACCAGTGCTTAATGTTAGCCCAGCATAGAATCAGCCTGTTAAATAAATACTTAAAAAATAAAAATAAAAAAATGTAGCTTTACAAAAAATAGAAAACGTTGTAGGAAAGCATTTCTTAAACAAATAGATGCCTTGAAAAAAGTAACCACAGGTATTCAGCAGTTAAAATTATGTTTCAAAGTACAGTTCCCATTATGAAATTCAAAGCTCTCAAAATGAATAACTAGAGATTACAGTGGCACATTTGCAGATGCTTTGATTTTTTATAATCAAGATTAGAGGTCTGTGAAAAGCAAATGCCTACAAAGTCCACACAAAACTGTTTCCTCCCAACAGGTATGGGGAGGGTATGTTAACCTCCCCAGAAAACTCAGTCCTAACCAGTCATTATCATGAGTTGCCAGAAATAGATTCTGCTATTTGAAGCAAATGTAGGCTGCCATCACTCTACTGACTTCCACTGAGGTACTCCATATTGGCTTTTGAGCAGAGCCAGCCTCCTTTTAACGTTTTGATGCTAGCAACAGAAATGTCAGCTACTGAGGTCTGTAAGCATGAGAGATCTGCTGTTTTAAGTCCCAGTTTTATTCTGCCACAGTTTTATTTGCTGCACAAATAAATGCATTTACTGCCTATAGAGAACTGTGAACAATACTGTGTTGTATCTTTCATCAGTTTCTGATTTTGTTTTCCAAGTGGCAGAAATGTATTCCACAAATTTCAACTAGCCTGGAGAGCAGCTCTGTGGTTTCCACATGATTTCTGTGTGCGACTGGAAGTGTACATTTAACCTCTGCGGTTTTAATTGCTGTGACACTGGATATCCCAAACACTAGCACTTCTGTTAGATGGAACTGTTACTTTTTACAGAAATTAAGCGAGAGACAGTAATAGCCATTGCATTTAGTCATGTGGGAATTGTAGGGAAAGAGCTTTCCATAAAGATGTCTTCCTTTCCTGGCTGTCAAGAGCTTGGACACTTTTTGAGATATTTCTGCAAAACTCATAGGTTCTTCCAAACTTTGATGGGAGATTTAAAGAAAAGGTGAAGGGAAGGGGAGAAAGAGGTGCGCATATATTTTCTCCAAACTCTCTGTTCAGTTGGACCAATACATTCTCAGATTGCTAAAAAGTACGTATTTACTTAAATAGAAATACATCATGAAGTAAAATCATTAATGTTGCATCCTAGTATACTCCTATAAATGTCCAATAATGCAAATCATTTGGGAGAAAAAAAAATGTTAACCAAGAAGCAACTAATAAGATTACAAATGCTATGATGTTAAATACTAAAGCAAGCAACTCTGGGATGAAAGTTGCAAAAGTGTTCAAAATGTACTGGGAAAGACATGTTTTTTCCATAATGAGTTAGGGGTTGCAAGCCAAACATCCAGTGACTTTCTCAGGAAAAATCACTGTTTGAGGGGTTCCTGCTTTTGCAATCCCAAAAACCTTTCCCCCACAAAAGCTGCATTAGACATGAGTGACTAAACGTGGGATACAAGTATATGGTTATGAATTGTCTACTCGCTTTCAGACAGCTCTCCCTTGATTGTGATGTGAAAGCAACACTTTACATTCCCATGCAGATTGCTCTGCCTGACAGCAGTGCTCAGTCCCAGGACAGCCATGGAACTGTTTCACTCTGTGTTACAGGACTGGAGTGAGGCCAACATTTCTCCTCATGCTTCTCAGAGACTGAGTCAACACACCTGCTTCTGAGAATCTGGTGCAGCCAGCAGCCAGCGATGTCATCTTTGGCTCGGGTGATAGAACTTGATCTGAATTATGTTCTTTAATTCAGGTTTTAACACTTCTAATGCAAGATACTAGAGGAATTTTCATGACCTAAAACTTCTTTTCCCAAAAGATGTGCAGAAAGAAAGTAAAACCCTTCTTGATTTAACTAAACCTTTAATCTTTCTTGTGAAAAATATAATGAATGTTACTTTTAAAATACAAATAAACTCTTTTACTTTGAGAGGTAAGAAACAGACTTTTAATTGTTATTTTTTTTTAATTAGCAGTATTTTCTCAACAATAGTATAGCCATATTCTGTGAATGAGTTCACATGACTAATTCAATAAAGGTAAGGAAGGAACTTACATGAATAATGGCTTGAAGGGCTAAGCTCACGGTATTTTTTTGAATGATTTCTTAATAGACACAAAGCAAAAAGAGAGTTTTAATTGAGGAATTTACTTTTACTCCACAACGAGGAATCAAAATGACCACAATATTGTGTAGGTTTTCTGACTTTAAAATAAAATTGCTGCCAATCTCTACAGAAGTAGGATGGTACAGACTATGGTGCAGTAACACTAGCAAAGTTAGCATACAGGTAATAAAAACTCATCTGAAATCTTGTTGCAGTGTCTAGGAATGGGCGGCATCATACATGTGCAAATCATCACAGCCCACTGCAGAGCTATGATCTAGTTATTACCAGCAGATATTTCACTTGCAGGCTGGTTTGGAATTGGTGAGCTACGTGTGCTTCCACAGCCAACCAAAATAAACTTTAGTTTATTGGCATACTTTTTCCAAGATTTTCCAACTTTCTCCTCATTCAAAGAGAAAGACTGCCAAATACGCTTTGCCCAGTGCCTGAAGGAAACTGCTCAAGGAATCTCCATATCTTCCTGCTGTGTGTCCTTCCACTTATTTGGTCACAATAGGAACTAGACCAATATGCTGATGGAGTTCTCCATATTGCAAAGCCAATAGAGAATTTGGAGCTTTTCATAGAATCATAGAATGGTTTGGGTTGGAAGGGACCTTTAAGATCATCTAGTTCTGACACCCCTGCTATAGGCAGGGACACCTCCTTCTAGACTAGGCTGCTGAAAGTTCCATCCAGACTGGCCTTGAATGCATCCAGAGAGGGGGCATCTACAACCTCTCTGGGCAACCTGTTCCAGTGTCTCACCATCCTCACAGTAAAGAATTTCTTTCTAAAAAGAAATTCTATCTAAATCTACCCTCTTCCTATTCAAAGACATTTCCCCTCATCTTGTCATGACATGACCTCATACGAAATCCCTCCCTAGCTTTCCTGTAGGTCCCCTTCAGGTACTGGAAAGCCACTATAATGTCCCCTCAGAGCCTTCTCTTCTCTAGGCTGAAAAGCCCCAATTCTCTCAGCTTGTCCCCGCTGGATAGTGGTCTAGCCCTCTGATCCTCTTTGTGGCCCTCCTCTGGACCCACTCCAACATCTCAGTGCCATTCCTGTGCAGGGAGGCCCAGTACTAGACATAGTACTCCAGATGGTGTCTCATGACAGCAGAGTAGAGAAGCAGAATCACTTCCCTTGACCAGTTAGCCACGCTTCTCTTGATGCAATCCAGGATATAGTTGGCCTTCTGGGCTGCAAGCGCACATTGCTGGCTCATATTGAGATTTTCATCAACAAACAATCCCAAATTCTTCTCCTTGGGGCTGCTTTCAAACCATTCTCCACCCAACCTGTATTTATATTTGGGATTGCCCTGAACCAAGTGCAGGACCTTGTACTTGGTCTTCTTGAACTTCATGAGATTGGCACGGGCCCACCCCTCAAGCCTGTTCAGGTCCCTCTGGGTAGCATCCCTTCCCTCTAGCATGCCAGCTGCACCACTCAGCTTGGTGTCATCTGCAAACTTGCTGAGGGTGCACTCAATCCCACTCTCCATGTTGCCTACAAAGAGGTTAAATAACATTGGTCCTAGCACCAATCCCTGAGGAATGCCACTCATCACTGGTCTCTACTTGGACATTGAGCCATTGACTACAACTCTCTTAGTGCAACTCTCTTCATGATTGCCATCTACTATTTAATGCTGCAAAACATAAATAACTTAAAAATAGAGCAAACTGATATCACAGATACAGAAAAGGATCACTTACTTATCAAAATAATACAATGCAGCTCTTTAAAAATAGAAGTCTAACTTTGCTTTAGATTTCTAGAGAAACTTCCCACAGCTTCTATGGGGTTTATTCAAAGGCAGTATCGGCCATGCTATTTCCTATGAAACATTTTAAACACGCTGATAAGGATTTCTAATTCTCTAAGACTATTACATATCTGATGTGTTATCATACAAAAAACAGAAAACTGCACTGTGAAAGTCCTCTAGCGCACTATCAGTTAGGCTTGAATTCAATATATAATTGAGGAACATGGATTCCCTGGTACTATAGGGATGGTTTTATCTAGAACAATATTTAAATATATTACATGCCAGCATAGATATGTTTAAATTGAAGTCACTATAGTAACTGTGACTCATGTGGGCATTCTTAAGTAAGCTTTAAAGTAGCAAGCTCAGGCATTTCAAACTATGTAGTCACGTAGTAACAAAGGGAGAATTGAAAATTCCCAGAAGAGAAGTTGGGTTCAGAGGGAGGCCAAAGATATTTTCCTTCATTACTCTTTTTGGACACAGCAAAAAACTGAGAGAAAATGAGGAAGGGAGAAAAACTGAGATAGGAGGATGAAGGATGAAGAAGAAATTGAAAGAGAGAGAGAGACTAAACGACAGCAGTGTTCACAGCACTGTGAGGTTTGGTTTCTCTCTCTATCTCACTCCAGGAATAATGTGTAACTTTGAGAGAGTTGTGGCATTGCATCATTTCTCTTTTCCATTGTCTTGCCCAGCATAAGCTCTTTGGAACAGGAAACATTTTTTAATGTTTGTAAATAACCTGACAGAACAGACTATAATTTTCAATGGACGCCACAACAAAGAGTAGAAGGCTAATACAGAGAGAGAAGGCACATCTGAAAATTAAAGTCAAACACTGTTCTTAAATATAGAAAACAATGGACATACAAAATGAATGTAAGCTGTGAGCTTAATATCTTACAAGTTAAAATATAGTTGTATGCCTCCTAATCACTGTGTCAAGATTTTCTTCATATCTTGCTTAAAAGTCCCCTAAGATCTTGTCCTGTCTTTGGTTCGCTATGCACTAAACACACATACTCCTTGCAGAATAGTCCATGTATGCTCTGGAAGCCTTTCACTCAAATGCTGGCCCTAAACCTGACCGTATCCCTGAATGAACGTGCATGGTGAATGCAAACAGACAATTCAGAGATATCATGTGAAACTGACAGTAGAAAAAATCTTTGGCAATGCAGACTCCCAGACTGGCCAAGGAAGAGGTCCAGAGTTCCTAACTCAGCCTAGAGTACTTAGCCAAATTCCTCATTTAGCTCTTCTAATCCTGTAGGGAGACATCAGTAAAGAAATTGTATGCATGTATACAATTAAGAGAGAGAAAAGGAAAGGATGGGATATAAAGCAGTGCCAGTTTCTGCAACCTCATCTTTGAAAGCATTCTGTTCTTTTGTTTAACCAATCCTCACCTGATTAAGCTTGATACCAACACTAATGCACCTGCATATGAAGACCTGTCCTTGATATACAAATGCAACTAGACTAAATTAATTGCTAGTTGTGGCAATAGGCATCTTTAGAGAACTATGTATTTCATGTCAACTAACACAAACCCACTGAACATCTGCTTCCTCTCTACTTCCATTTACTTCAGTTTGCTCCTAACCAACCAGGGAACAGACAGCACCCATTCTGGCCAGCCATCAAGCCAAGGCTGCTGCTCAACTCATGCTATAGATTTTTCATTTGTGGATACTTGTTTGAGACTCCTCTATAAAACTGTTTTCTTCTTTTTTTCCTTTTTTTTTTTTCTTTTCATAAGGCTTAAAGAGTCTCCTCTAGTGTTTCAGAAATGTCTGCCCCATAATCCAGTTCTGTTGAAGATGGGAGGAAGGGGCACAGATGAATAAATTAAGGGACAATATTAAGTCATTAGCTTCATTCCTTTAGAGAATTGGATTAAAAAATTATATGCCTAGTATTTCCATTTGCAATCACAACCTTCTGTCCAAATAACAGGTTGACTAAATCTTAATGGTGCTTTTGCTGCCATGACATACCACAAAATTCATACTCATTTTTGCAGCCAGACTAACTGGTTTCATTTAGTGTATTTTGTATAAGTAGCCTGTAAAATAAACTTGAGAACATTTCATGATTGCTATTATTGTTTGAAAGGAATATATCTATTATATTATTTTATTAAAATCCGTGTAATTGAGACAAAACCTTTCAAAATTTCATCCCAGACTTTCAAGCCACATCATAAGCTAACAAATAAATTGAACATAAATCTCAATTACTCATCTTTTCTTTATTTAATACTGATTAGCAGCTGGTTTGGGCTATTGTCAAGACTGTGGGAATGAGTTAACAAGTTTAAAACAAGTATTTCCACTGCTGATTTGCAGTGTAAGTTGTCCTCTGTAATTTAACAGCCGCATCAACAAAATGAACACTAGCAAAATAGCATCAGAAAATGCATTCCTTCTCAGACTGCTGGAGCAGGGAATCTTTAGGTTAAGGGTCCTAGGAGAAATCCGGGCCAAATTAATAGTGCTTCCAAGTGAATCACAAGCATGTTCTTCACTGAACAGAGAATCAAGGTTTTTCAGAGGAAAAGTAAGCCTCACACAGTTTTCTTTTTTTCACAAATAATTATATCATTATGTATCAGTAGGAATTAAAACAGAAAATAATGTTAAATAAAATAAGTGTAGTGAGGCTGTTTAGAAATTTCAAATTTTCCTCCACAGCTTCAAAGGTCTCCCCAGCCCTTGCCTTCATCATTTCTCAGTCAGCCGCTTCCTGTTTTGGCCAGAAGACAACACAACTTTTGCATGTATGAGAAGCACAGAGATGTCGTCATACATCATGGGCTGTCATCAGCAGCTAATGCAAACTGGGGGATTGCTATAATGAGTGAGGTTTATAGGATGTTATGGATGATTAGAAACAGGACATTGTACTCTTACACTAGGCCTAACGCGTGCAGAACAGTGTATGCTGCAGCTGAGAGGCTTATGGAAATGATAGTAGGGCTCTGAAAAAGAAATGAAAACTCCAAAAATATTCAATGTGTCATTAATTTGTGATGAGTTTATTGTATACTAAGATGAACCAGGACTAATGAGAAATTTTTATTTTTGATTTTGCTTCCTCTAAAGAAAAAATGTTTTCCTCCCTCTCTCTGTTTTTTTCTTTATTAATTCTAGGGCTTTTAAATTTTGCAAATAGTTAAGTGTATTGTATAGGTGCTGACTTTTGTTAGAAAAGTACTCACCACAAAGAATCACTACATTCTGTGTATTTCTCAGTAAAGAATCAGTCTTACTAATTTGTAATCACTAATTTGTATCCCAACTCTGAAACCCTTGCCCTTAATCTTTCATCCAGTTGCATAATGCCTGGACACTAACTCATTCTTTATCAAGATAACCACAATTTTGGAGGATTTCATTTCTTCCAGTCATTACTGGACTTTGATAGCAAATCTACAATGAATGTAATGAGCAGCAAGACTGGGACCAATGTTCTGTATGGTTGAGACTGCTAGATTGGGTGTTCTGTACTTTTCTCCATATCTGTAGCTCAATTCAAAATAAAGAGCTCACAAGTCTAGTCAATAAATCAGCAAGAGAAGCAGATGGACAACGTCTGACATTTAGACTTTAAGCAGCAAATGACTCCAGGATGTTCGCTCATTGTGTACATTTCCCCTCTTTTTTTTTTTTTTAATGTCTAATTGTAATGAAAAAACTCCTACAGAAACATGATGCAAAGCTCATTGCTGAATGAGTGGTCTATTAATTAGATATCTTTAGAAAAAAAGGCTGCTCTATGATAATCAGATTAAGCTGAGCCCTTGAGATATTTGAAGTTTGTTCTGTCACTATCAGATAAATACAACAGAACATGCTGACCTGCAGAGGTTCATGACTAAACTGTTTGCAAGGTTAAAAAGAAAGGGAGAGGAAAAGCCTTGTTAATCTTCTTCATTCCTAATTTTAATAAAAAGTAAATATTTTTGTAAAAACATTTCAAAGGTTTCCACTTTCAGCTATGTGGCAGGTTGAGATTAGGGAAAACCCAAGCAGCTCCTAAGGTTAAACACACTATTTGTCTCTGTCTTTCAAATTACATCTGAGTATATTTTGCAGATAAGTTTAGATAGGGTAGAGCTCAAACTCCTTTCCTTTGACTTTTTACCCAGTAAGTTCAGAGAAATATTTTCCTCTCATTGCAGATACTCAGCTCAGTTCTCAGAAGCAATAAAATATTTTATTACAAAAAAGGTGTAATGATTTGAAGGTCCTATTCCATTATTGATACAATATTTTGCAACTAAAATAACTGTTCTAGTAAATGGCATTTGAGAAAATTGAGAAGACTTCAAAGCGCTATTAGGTATGCTTTGTGGATTCTATATTGTTTACCACATGAAATCATTCAGATAGTAACTCATTTATCAGCCTCAGTGAAAAGTGGGACATTTTACTTGACATCTGGTAGATAATTTGCTTAGTGTACTTTTATTCTGAAATAGGTAAACTACTATGATGATTTGCATTATGTTATGGAAATTCAGCTTTTTAACCATGATTGGGAACACAACATTGTAATGAAGACAAAGGTCATCTATTCAAAGACTGAAGATAACTTTTCACTTTTCAGTCTCGTGCTTGAATGGTCCCCTAAGGTAGATATGGTGACAGTGGAATTAAATTTCATTTTCCTCAATAGCACTGTATTTATTTATCAGGCAGGAAGAATCTATAATGTCACACAAGAAAAATAGTATTTACAACTTCTAGACTACAGAGGACTAACTCCCTGCAACACCTCTCTCCCACTTGATTTTCAGCAAATTCAGAATTCATAGTTTTGTATTTTAAAATCTCGGCCTGGGAAAAGACTGTGTAAACATTTGAATTAGTCTTGAGTAGTAGGCTCACATCTCAGCTGCTGTGAGCTGACAGAACACCATAACATCATTAAAAAAAAAATAAAATAAATTATTTATAATAATTTACTTTCTGAGCCAGAAAATCTTTGATTTCCTTCACCAACAAAAGAAACAATACAGGTGAGGATGGGCAGGTAAGTAGATTTTCCTCTTAACAACATAGAAAGATGTGCTGGGGAGAGAAGATCCCAACAAGGGCTTCTTCCATGAGAAGTTGCAAGGCTGATGGCCAGCTTTCCCCTCTTCCTGGGGGCCCCCAAGAACCACCCAGCCAGAGACTCTCCTGGTATGGTCATTGCCACCACATCAAAGTGGATTTTAGATGACAAAATAGAAAACAACACCAACTACCAAAGACAGCGTTTCCCTGTGATGTGAAGGGAATAAATATCTCCTGCTGCCTCCCAGCTCCAAGATGACCAGCAGCATTTGTTGTTCCTTCTTTCTGCAAGGAAAGGCAGCACAGCTGGCTGGTGGACCTCAGGAAATGATCTGGCCATACAACTCAGGAATGTGGTTAGCAGATGTCGGGGAGTCGAGCGCCCCACAGATGGCTCACACATGTTTTCCACTTCCATGCCCTAGTGCTGTGCTGCCACTGCATTGTCTGAGCAAATTGAACGAGCAGGAGTTTAAAAAGAAGAAAAAAGAAGGAAATATTGCACTCTACAGGTGCAAACTCTACAGCAAGGGTAAGATTTGAGGAGATTACCAGAGAAATTGTGTCAGTTCATTTGGGCAGGGTATATGCTGCCACAAAGACTGCTCTCTGCAAGGATTGTTGTCTGACCCTGCAGTCAATACACGGCTTGAAAAAGTGATTCCACCCCTTTATCCAGGGAAATGTTTCCACTGACACTATCTAAGCCTGAACTTTAGAAGAAAGTGTTTGCTACTGGCCCCTGGCAAGAAGACTTACAACTTATATTCAGTCTATGCAGAAATCTTTTCTTCTTTCCTATTGTACCACCATCCTTCTGGGAAGTGGGAAGTAGGAAATGCAGTTAATCCTAACTGTAGGAGAAAGTAGATTCCAGGGCTTTCTTTTTCTTTTTCTTTTTCTTTTTCTTTTTCTTTTTCTTTTTCTTTTTCTTTTTCTTTTTCTTTTTCTTTTT
>JAOWBP010011882.1:0-24741 GCA_028571105.1 Tragopan temminckii | reverse complement strand
CCGCAGATCGGCCGGTCGGGAATGCCGAGCCGCGGCGGCTCAGAAGGCGGCCCGTCAAAACGCGGGCCGCTAGTTGGCCCCAGCCTCTATTTCCCCGCACTCGTCTCCCTTTCTTTTCTATTTCAGCTCGCCGCTTGGAAAAATTAGGTTTTTTTTTTTTGCAAACGGAACTGCGCTATCAAACCCTAATGACGCCACTGCCTTTGTATGGCTCCATGGAAAGACAGAGTGCAAACCATCATCAGCGGCCCTGGATTTTGGCACCATTAAATCCCACAAACACATCTCCCAAATGCTGCAACTTGCCTTCTTTACACATCCTCACCCCCCGACAAGCAGGTGCCAAAGATGGGAAGGAACGGTCTTCAAAGATCCTTTAGTCCTTATCTATTGCAATAAAACACCGCACTAATTCATGGTAATGAAAACATCTTCCAGGTCAAGCAGGAGTTGCAGTGATTCCATGCAGCTCCTCCACACAACCACACGAGCTGCAATTCAGGCGTTACTTTCTCAGAAAGCAGCTTTACAGCACTGCACTGGTTCGATTCTTCCACGTGGATACGTGCTCTAATTTACAAGCATCTAATATGCTCATTTTGATGCGTTGTGAAAATGTAAAAAAACCTACAAGTAAATCCAAACACAACAGAGGAATATCTGTACACTTACATATACATACAAAGAATTTTCACAGGAGGTTTCTCAATAAAGCAACCTTAGATAATCTACCACAGTCAGACACCAGGATAGTCAGCCTGGAAACAGGATCTGATTGCAGCCAAAAAATGCTGCTAAGAGAGAGTTACGTAAGTATCAGCACAAACCATCTGAACTCTCACAGCAAGACCTTGCGAAGGCTTGTTTAATGACAGCTAATTGCCTCTGACTTTATGTGCATAGCAAAGAGCGGATGGGATGCAATAATCTGTGATCCGATCCATTTCAAGTCCCTCTCCTAAAAACATTATCCATCGACTCAGATGGCAGAAGAATAAGCATAAAGCAGAAGAAAGACTGAACCATGAAGAAGCCACACGCTCTGCGTTGCATTATCCATAGGGGTTCGTTTGCTCACTTTTGTTACTGAAAAATGCCTTATAAAACACCGCACGGCATCAGAGGCAGGGGTCAGACCTACTGACGTCTTTGTGAGCGTTAAATACCGAAGACAAGAATGACAGCTGAATGTGTCACTCGACTGCACAAGGCAATTCAGAACACTCCAAACCAACTCTAAATGCTACTTCTTACATTTTGGCACCACAGCATTCTGTGGGAACGAGTCAGTTAAACACAGCACCGTCAGTTCAGCAGTGCATCTACACAGGCTGCTCCGTGGGCTTTATTCAGATGCAGTTTTCAGAAAAGAGCTGAAGAGTTGGCAAAAACTACTCTAAGGAGGCTGCTTTACACCAGGCTACCTCAAAGCACGCTCAACTTGTTAGTATTGAAGATAATTCTCTGAAGAAAGTCCACTTGTTATGTGCTGTATTTTTTTTTTTTTTTGGTATTATTTTTAATACAATTCCAACATCTTAGATCTCAAAAATTGGGTTTCAGATAAACAGAGAAGTGAATCACTTCCACCTGTTTCAAAAACCCTCCCTTTTAGCTCTGGGGAGGAACAGAGGTAAGAGGAGCACAGAAGAGAGCAAAATCTATTTTTCTTCTGGCATCTTCAGCCACCATTAGTACCTTCATAACATAGCTCTTAAAAGACACCTCCCAAGCTCGCTCGAGCATGTTTAAAAAAAAAAAGACTGAAGTGTGTGGGAAGTAATTCCACGCACGCAAACCAAGTTTCCTCTCTCTATACTTGATAAAGAATTCTTGCAGTGTATTAGCTCTCATGGACTACCTGCATACTATACAGTGTGACTGATATAAGGAATCCCTACAATCAAGCTTTATGTCATACTGATTTTACTGAAAAACATCATGAGCTTAAACTTTGAAAGATCTATCAGAAAATGGAAGAGGGTAGGTTTAGATACAAGGACGAAATCATTCACGACTGAGGCAGTGAGGCCCTGGCACAGGCTGCCCAGAGGAGCAGTGGGTGCCCCATGCCTGGACATGCTCAAGGCCAGGCTGGATGGGGCTCCAGGCAGCTGATCTGGTGGGTGGAGTCCCCGTCCATAGCATGGGATGGTCTTTAAGGTCCAACCCAATGGGGGTTGTGATTCTATGATATGACTAAATAACACCATGCTTTTGCTCATAGCACATCCACAATTGAATTACTATCCCCTTGTGTCTTTCCAAGCAAGCCGTACTGTTCTCTCTACATACTGAGAAGTTCTTTGAAAGCACTGGCTCTGTGCTCTTTCAAAGTGACCCACCAATTAGTTACAATTGGCTCAAGTCACATGATGCTATTACTATTTATCGACTTAGTTACAGTAACTCCTACAATCAGAAAAATTCTCAAAATTCGGAATTTCTGAGGACAATCTGTCACCGAACATTTTAAAAAATCTCTTCCTGTAATATAAAGGGCACAAAAATCTCTGATCCTTAGTTAATAGTTTAATGTAGGTATTTGCACGCCAACACAGAAAATGTTTTGGGGCAACGACTTAATCACCACTTAGCCAACTTCAGATAGGAAAATTTAAAAATACATTTGCATGGTGTAGTGAGTTTTCACAGTCAAAGTTCAGGCTTCAGGCTGCACCCTCAGAAGTAACTCAACAATTCATTATCGCTTTTGTGCAACTGTTTTTACTTTAGGCCCCGACTAGAACACATGAAGAAAGGCAAGATTCAAAGCAAATAATTTCATAAAATACCACTCGTATCTCGAAGAAATAGAAACAAAGTAGATTTACAGAAATCATGATTTCTTAAAATATTGTTACTGAACAATTACCTAAGCACTACCTAAGAAATTAAATTACTAGAATATCCACGGACACAGTAGCCCCATACCAACACAAAAACACTGGAGAAAAATATCTTTAAGAAAATGAAAATGTTTTTAAATCCAGATTCTTACATTTTTTAAACATTAAATACGAACTATCTTTCCTGTGACTTTCCATGCCATAATTAAACTTCTCAGCACTACCTACTGGCTAAAACAACTTCATCTCTGCCACAATACACTGGCTTCTTACAAAGGCGTGGCTAAAATAAGAACAGACAACAATCACATAATTAGTAACTCAATTTAGATTTCCTACGATCATCAGTTAAATTTAGTTTTGTGTCATCTGCTAAATGAAATATCTCATCGCACTTTTTCTGGTAATCCATCATCTTATTTCAACGCAGTATTCAGCACTGAAAACATTGAAATATTGAGAAACAGTGCCTGAAAAATGCAGCACAGCTATCTTTGATTATTCACAGTAACTGCACTTCACTGCTCAGATTGCTATCGTGTTAATATAAATAAAATCTAATCAGCATTTGGTTGTCTTCATTAAGAGGAAAAATAAAAACATCTGAAAAATACTGCTGCTTAAATTTAACGCCTAGTAAGAGAAATGAGAGAAATTTTTCATTTGCTAAAGCGATCTCTTTACCTGGCTAATGCTACTAAATATTAAACATGCAAGTTTTATTACTTTTTGAGAATTACAGTAATAAATTACAAGAAACTGCACCGCTATGTGTTTTAGCTTCTCTGAAATTCCAAATATATTTTTGTTAATCTAGCAGAAATCATCTGCTAGACTGTAAAGCCACCCTACATAACACACAACTGTTAAAATGTAAATTGCCAAACTATTTTTAGCTGTTGCTGAAGGGCCGGGGTTGGGGGAGGGGAAAAAGAAAAGAAAAAAAGGAAAAAAAAAAAAAAAAGGAAGAAAAAGAATATTCCTGGCCTCGGGAATAATGATTTGAGGCATTGTGTTCATTTTGTTTATCAAGCAGCTATTCAGCCTCTAGTGGGGCCTAAGTGCTTATGCAAGCAAAAGCTTTTAAGAGTGCCTGCAGCTGCAATCCTGGCTTCCAGGTAGGCTGCAGGTTCAGAGCACAGCTGCCCCAGGCTATCCCCGCTATCGCAGCTCCATCTGCAAGTACGGGTAAAATAGGATTTCAGATCCAGGTTTCGGTATGTATCGCCGTGAGCCGGGGAAGGGAGAAGGGGAAGAGAGGGAGGAGAGAACGGGAGAGACGCGAGGACTGGAAGACACCATCCATACTTCAGACTTCATACAAAATAAAAAGATCGGCCTCATTTTGCTCCCGCTATATTACTGTTGCCTGTGCAGTATGTGCTATTCAGCCTATCCGGCTTTGAGTTATGACTCATCCGAGTGCACCTGCGCCCATGTGTTAAGTACTGCCAAATAAAAGCCCAACACGCATTTACACAACAAAGAGATGTACCCCGCAAGGCAGCGGCGCTTCCCCCTCCCCTCCTGTTTGTTCTGAGCAGGAAGAAAAATAATTCTGTCCTTCACTTCACTGGGGATTTTTCACTTCACGTGGATCTTTATATGCAGATTCATTTATAAACAAATTTTCTTCCTTTTAAGAATAAAGCATATTTAATACCGCAGAACACCCCTATAGCATTAGATTATCACAGCCATTAATGATTTTTCCACCAAAACCCTTCCAACCTTTTTCATCAAAGCCCTTTATTCTCGAAGGATAAATTTTCAAGCAAAGAGGGATCAACAAACTAGTTGCTTGAAAGCTTTCCTGATGCTAGGCTGAAGTTAGGAAAGGCTTAATGAAGGCTTTAAAATCCACCAGGGCTTCACAATGAACATCTGACTCGGTGATTTATGCATATTAATAACCTCAGTCCTACTGAGGCAAGCTGAGCTGTACATGTCCTCCGAATCTTAATGTCTTCAGCTCCACTGGGATTATTACAAATGTAAATTTCTAAGATTCTCAGCTATTAATCTCTGTCTGTCCTCCTGTTCAGCAACATAATGACTAATTAAACATCAAAAGACCTGTACAGGAGATCTTCTTTGACAGCTCCTGGCCCAGCTCTCCTCCCAAGAGAGGAATTCAAATGACAGGGACAAGTGGGTAGGAGCATATGAGCAAGCTACAAATCACTGCTATGAAATCTAAAAATTACACATCAAATGTGTATTTAGTCCTCAAAAAGCACTCCCAATCGCCTTGCATAGCTGTTCGTGTCCAGTGGATAGCCTTCCTAATGATAACTTAAGTAATTTGCATGGCAGCTAAACAGAGCCCAGCTTTAGCCCACTTTACTTAATCTAAGTAAAAGAATTGGTACTTACGGAAGAAGGCAAACCAGGGGGCACCTTTCTTACTTTCTTTGTCTGTAGGGGATCTGTACAGAGAAACAACACATTTCAATCTCTACACTGTAGATGGAGAAGAGTAACTAGCCACAGTTTCTTTCTTTTTCACAATGCAATTCTTATTTTTTTTATTTCAGGTGCTTTTTAAAAATTATTTTGTACAAAAGAAATTTGTCATCAATACCAGCGGTACTTAAATACGTAACATACACATGTTCTTTTCTAATTTAACACTCGATAAATAATTGCCATCCTTTCCACAGGGAAAGCAGCTACCCCTAGGAACACCAACGCTGCACAGTATGTTGATGCCACTGCACTCCTGAAGAAAAACAAAGTACCACTGTGAGATGTGTAATAAGAAAAGTGGACTGATCACCAACACACATTCTTTGCCTTTCCACATTTCCTAATAAAGACATAAATATAGAAAACTGATATAAATTTCTATAGCATTAAGAATATACTGAGGTTGTAAATATTAGCAAATCTAATGATATAATTATTTTCCGTAAGCAACAAATATAACTCAAATTTTCATCTAACAGAGAAGTTGAAAATATACCTGCTTCCTTCTATCAATAATAATATTCACAAAACAAAAGTAGCCAGCGATTTCACAACCTAACTACAATCTGAACCACTTTAGTCATCTGCTAATAACATTAATCTGAATCGTATACATGCAAATTACAAGTTAACAGATGTTCCGAAAATGAATGTTACAATTTCTACAGCTGACCCACTGAGTCTTCAATTAAAATATAGAATTTCTATCTTTGTTTTCATTCTGAAGAGTATTATTACAATTTTAGCATAAGATATGACAAGATAAAAAATTACTTATTCCCATATGTAGTAAATGCACAAAACTGCAGGTAAACATACTTGATGGATATATTTACTCTGATCATGCCATATGAGATGTCTGAAAGGGAAGTGCTTTTTGCAAGAGGTATTTACACTGCACACAGACTGCGACCTAAAAGGGAACACTGGTTGATATCAATTAAGTTAAAGGAGCAAATTTGAAGAGAGTTTGTTGAAAACCCTGGATAGGCCATAATTCAAATTTGCTTTAAATTCTTAGACAGTAGTTTTATACCCTTTAACTAATCCATTAAAAAAAAAACCTAGAACAACTATTTCACGTGTACATTCTCAAGCCACCAGAAAAGATTCAAGATATATTTTTTTTCTGGGATTTTGAAAATGCACTTTCATAAATTTGTAACATCCATCTTCTCATGTCCCAGGTTCCAGCTGGGCAGATTTAGCCATAAGAGAAAAAGGAATATTATGCTGCTACAATTTGAAAAGATTTATAGCCCTTGAGTTTCCCATTCAACAAGAAATATAAATAGGAGTACTACCCTGAAAACATTACACTTACCTTCATTATGTTTAATTTAATAATATCTGGAGCTTAAATTCTATACAGTTTGAACAATAATCTAATTAAACTACATATTCAAGTATATAATAGAAATTCGACAATCTGGATTAGGATTCTCCTTCAGTTATCCTATCATACACCCCCCCTCAACCTTCCTGCTCATGTTACTGCCTCTGTCCAGCACCCAAACTCATGCGATAGCAGGCACCCTGCTACCCAGGACCACAGCAAGTTACTATTTTATTAGTTTTTCACTGAACTGATGGGGGTGAACAATGTGAGTAAATAACAATAACACAAGTCTTTTCTATGGAAAGAAACCAGCAAACAAAATATTCCACTGAAATTTCCTTATATCATTCTGCTATAACAGATCTGAAGAATGTCTGCAGTTGGTCTGCATATACTAAGGAGCATGAATACTTCCAAAAATATTTGTAATTAAATGATGGCTGTCTTGACAACAGGTTAAGTAAGCTGTATGAAAAAGCACCAATATGTAGGTATAGGTAAAGTTCCAAAGTCAAATTTTTATAACTAAAGGCTCAAAAAACAAACAACACAAAACAAAAAAACACAACAATTTGAAGCATGTTTAGGACTATTTTAATGCTCAAGTGTTCGCAGTTTTTAGATAATACTGAAGTTATTTCAAGAAATAATTTGAATTTGATGAAATGTTATTTTGGGTAAAGTATGTTTTACGTTATATTGTTCCAGAAAGAAAGACTGAGTTTATGTGCTACAAAGAAGAAGGAGCATTCAAAAAATACACAGAACTAGAGCAATCAATGACATAAAATGCTAACATGGAAAATATGGTAGCTTTTAAACTAGAATATCAGGTTACAGGGGTGGGTTTTTTGGTTTTTTTTGTTTTAACTTGCATACTTAGCTATTTGGGATACTCCTATAGCAGAAATGATAGAACAGCTGGCTCATTCTTGGTTCTCTAATTCAACAGAAAGTCCTTAGAGCTATGAAATATTACCAGCGACTATGACTGAGAAGAAAAGTTCTATTTATCAGCAAGTATCTCTACAATGTAAATGCTCTTAAAGTATTATAACTATTTCTAAGCAGGTTCTTTCCTGCCTGTTTTGCAAAGTAGCTTAACTTCAGGATAAACTACTAGTCTCCAATTGCTAACAACTTTAAAGGCATGTTGAACCAATTACAATGAACTATGTATTTCCCTGAATAAAGTTACTTTTAGCATATAAAAGGATAATTGTTTCCCTTTTGTGTCTTTCCCCTACTAAATAATGGTAATGACCTCAAGGTCAGGCATTTCCAGGAGTTAATGATGGCATGGGTTAAGGGCACTCAGCTGGTCATCAACTCCTATCCATCTGTCATTATTGCTTTTGCAATTAAGGGTTGCATTGTAGTTTCTTGTTTGTTTTATAAGCAACACCGATCAGTGACGAATTCAAACCAGCACCTCAAAGAAAATTTTAATAACTCTGTTCTCTCGCTTACAGCATTTTGTCGTAATTTAAAGCGCTCAGCATACAGCAATCTCCAGTATACAAGATGAGCTGTCAAAAAAAATCTGCAGAACCGTTTAAAAACGGTCTGTATTACTCACCAAGAGCTGGCGAGTCATGAAGTGGTCTTCGGCGCTGATTTGAGCCAGAAAATGGGTAGTAGGTTGTTCCAGGTTTCCCCGAGGATGACAGCTGACCTGGACTTCCAAGTCCCATATCTGACCGGAGCAGGCTAGTCTGCAAAATATACAGAAAGGAAAAAATTAAGCTCTGTAACAATTAAGCTGTCAATACATCATGCTAACAAATTATTAAATGCATATAGTATGCTAGGTAGGCATTTACTGGGTTTTCAGTGAAGCGCTTTGAGTACAGAAAATATCAGTGTAATTCAGAAAGGAAGAGGAAGTTTGGCTGTAAGCCTGCGAACAACAGAATCACTTCTTTAAAGGGTCTGAAAGAGTAATCCACAGTTGAATCATAAACAAAAATCATAATACCTTGTTTAGTTTTCCAAATAACAGCTAATATATTATACATTATAACGATAATTGAGAAAAACTTCAATTTACAGTGTGACATCAGGTTTTAGTACAACACTTAGAAATCTAGTAACATTACATTCATAAAAACATGTAAGAAATATCCCCCAAAAAATCACACAGGCAAAAGAGATAACAGATTAGATTAACACAGAATATAAAACTCCATGACATTTTAAAAGCTTCACTATAGTATTCAAACACATTTTGTTTCCTTCTCAACTTCCGTGACACTGAAGTGAATGCCGGTGATTTATGAGATTGTGTTTTTTCATGGGTGGTACCACGCTAAACTTTTAGTCCAACAATCCCCAAACAGTGGGTTGAAACCCAAGGAAGTCTTTTGTGAAGGAAACAAACCAAGCAGTAAAAATGGACTCACTGGAGCTTTAACACTGAATGTTGCATACAGCTTTCCACTTTCCACAGCTAAATCTCTGTACTTTGCTTTTCATATACTCAGAATGTGAGTGCTTTAAGGTCACCATGGAGCAGCAGCCTTCAGATACAAACTATTTGATGTTCATTTCTTCATTCTAGGTCATTATGCAGTCCAGTCCTCAGTACATAGGAGAAGAAAAACATATGGCTGCTGGTTGGCAGGATAACAATCATGTCTGCCTACATTCAAACTGTGCTAACGTTTCAATCATCAGATGATGCAAGATAAAAACCACTGACTGGATTAACATTTACACCAAAATCAGCCTGAGCTGTCACCTACTTAAGTTTCCTCCTTTCAGCCCCACAGTTCCCAAGTCTTGTTTTTGTTCCTCCTCCACCCCATATGCTCCCAAAGCTGCAGCCAGGCTCTGCAGGCAGCACAGCTGCAGGCCCCACAATGGCAGCAACTGCTCAACACTGCTGCTTCCCAGGCTGCAGCAGCTCACCGTTGCATGCACACACCATTGCTTCTCGTTCTCCTCACCTGCCACATTACAGCCCAGGTAGGAAACTTGGACAACACTTTGTGAAAAGCGCTCCTTCTAAACCATCACTGTCAAAAAATAAAGACTAATTCTGTAAATTCGGTACTTATCTCAGGACTTAACCAAAAAGTAAGATGACCTCCAGCCCAGGATTACCCAGAACTGAAGGAAAGTTTCCTCACATAGCCCCTGTGGAAGAAGTGCTGTGACAGCTCTCTCATGTAGCAGAAGCAAGGCCCCAGGTGACAGACCAGAGATGTTGAGGTTGGGAGGGACCTCTGCATTCTGTATACAGACCAACTAAATCCCGAACTGTGCAACCCATTCTTCAGAAGTCTCCTAGCCTATATGGTGTTTGGTTAGGAGTTTTTATTCCTCTCAAATACAACAAACAACAACCACAACCAACCAAAAAAAGCCAAACCAACTGACCAAAAAGCACCACCCAGAAACCCATAACCCTCTTCCGCCATTTCCACCATCAAATGAGGCATCTGTTTAAAATTTCATAATTGTTCCCAAGTCTTCCCAAATAAAATAAAAATAGATGTCATTACTTCATCTTATTGATTTTTCTGCCTGTCTGAACCAATTGAGAAGCAATATTGATTAGGACTGATCCTTTCCTAAGGGCATCTGATAAAGAAAGGAATACAGAAATACCTCTGAGGATAGCAGAAAGGCTTTGTATTACCAGCACCGAGCTTCTCCTGCCTAGCTGCCCACAGTCCCTGCACAGAGGCGGATTGCTTACACAGAGTTTGCAACATTCTCCATAGAGCACAATCACTCTCAATCCGAACCTCATCTGCCAAGTACGAATCCAATTACTAAAGAATAATCAATGACTGGTTATTCTCCTGAACACTGCTGAGTTGGATTGCTCTTATAAATAAAAAGGCAGCACCCTTAAAATTTTGCCTCTTTGGATTTTGTAAGGCATATTTCCAGCTTTGAAACAAACAGGAACTTATTTAAAACAGTATTCTCCCAAGGGAATGCATGTTCAATAACTAATCTAAGAAAAACAAACCACACCCTAAAAAGACTTTTATTACAATTGACTAAGAATATAACAATCCCCAGTCCAAAGATACTGGAAGAGAGAAAAGAGGTAAACATGCTGCTTTACTCTTCAAGATAATCTCTTTCAGAAAAAGCCAAACTGTTTCGATAGCCTCAAGGCAAACAGCATGACCTGAGCCCAAAAATAAAGGCACATTTTAAAAAACAAAACTAAACAAGTACCGAGGGCTGCTATTTAGACAAACAGTATACAGTAGTGCCTCTCCTGAAAGCTATTTTCAGAAAAATGAAATGCAAGGGAGTCATGTACTCAACTGCTGAAATAGTGAGGTGGAAGAAAGAGAATTGGGTCTACATAGGAAGGGAGAGAAGCAGTGTGGCAGCATCTCTATATCTTGAAGCACCTCTGTCACAGACAACAAGCAAGTTCGTACTGCAGCTGCATTTAACTCGAAGCAAAGCTAGTTTCCTTTCAAACTAAAAAATTAATCAACCATATGCTTGTATCAAAATGGTATGTCTGAGAGTTTAAAAGAAAGAGCTCCTCACTCAACACATTTTAAATGGTTTTAAAACTGATTCCTTCAAAGATTCTGAGAATACAAATAAGAAACAGTTTGACTATTTTGGAAGTTTTCTTTTACACAGTCTAACTGTTCTAGCCTCTAGAATCCCAGTGACACCACTTGATGCCAAAATTCCACTCTGCCTTCAGTGAACTCTAAGGACATTGGCCAGCAGAGTTCTAATATGTTGGTAAACAACTCTCTGATTTTCTTGCTTTGATATTAAAAAATGTCGACAAGTAAAAGCCTACAGATGTCCATATACAATACTCCTTGAGGGTCTCAAGCGTTTGGGTTATATGCAGATAGGAAAGCCAAGCTATGCTGAAATATATATGAACATTTATTCGTTTATTTTAAACAAATACTATCCATATGTTATCTTATTGCATATTAACTTTTACCATTTCAAAAACCTGTCTGTTATACACAGTTGGCTTTGTGATTCATTCCAGGAATCAGCCTTTTTAGTGGTTCAAGTCTTGCTTATGTTTACTTTTAAAATGCAAACCTATTAGCAAATACCTTAAGAACTAAGATTCCTGGAGCAGACAAAGCCAAATTATGAAACAGTATGATCCAAATACAACTATGTGCCTTCACATTATTCATTCTTTTCTATCAAAAGAATAGCATGGTTGAGAATAAAAAGCAATAGCCCCTTATATGCAACCAATTATGACAGAGCTATTGTGTTGGCATAAAAATGCATTCTGTTCTGGAAATGAGTTCACAGAATCACAGAATAACCCAAGATGGGAGGGGCTCACAAGGATCATCAAGTCCCGGCCCCACACAGGACCACCCGAAAAATCAAACCCTATTTCTGAGAGCAGTGTCCAAATGCTCACTGAACTCTGGCAGCTCGGGGCTGTGCCCTCTGCCCTGGGCAGTCTGCTCCATGCCCATCACCCTCTGGTGAGCCTTTCCAGCCTGGTTCTTCCAACACAGCTCCATGCTGTTCCCTCAGGCCCTCTCACTGTCACCGGACAGCAGAGCTCAGCGCTGCCTTCCGCTCCCTGTGAGGAGCTGCAGCTGCCATAGGCCTCCCCTCAGTCTCCTCTGCTCTAGGCCAAGCAAACCCAGGGACCTTTGGCTACTCCTCACACCTCAGACACTTTACCGTCCCTGATGGCCTCCTCTGGAAACACCGTAATAGTTTAACATCCTCACAATGTGACATCCGAACTGGCACACAGTGCTCAAGGTGAGGCTGTGCTAGCAGTGGGACAATTGCCCCAGGCACCCAGCTGCAACACCAGGCCTGGTGCACCCCTGCCCTGCTGCCAGCCATGCCCTTCTGGCTCACAGTGCACACTTGATGACCAATGTGCAACTTGCCATAGGGCAGAACCCCCAGATCCCTTCCCACAGGAAAGGGTTACAACTCCCCTCTCACCTGCACTATCAATAAACTAGTCAACTAGTTTTTATTTTTCCTAGCTTTTGGAATTGGCTTCTTTTTCAAGAAGTTTATGCATTTGGTCCCAGTAGTGAGGCTCCTACTTAAGGGGGGCAAACGATCAAAGCACTTAAGTGTTTATATAGCAGTTGGGGCTTAGATACATCATTTCACTACAGCAAAATAACAACACTCATCTCAATCAAATCCTCGTTTCCTGACTAGCAGGCAGTAGGCAGCTGCACAAATTCCATGAAAGAAAGAAACTAGGACATACTTGGAGACAAACTCACTCAGCATTTCTCAGAATTATGCAGAACAGGCAGTAGAGGTGCAGCTCCTGCCTTACTGTAAGCCTGAAATACTGCAGTAGCAGAGCAGAAGTGTTTTTTTGCTTTGATTGAACAAGACAACAGATGAAAACTTCAAGTACATATAAAGTGTGTCCTGATATTTTGTATGTCTTGCCTTATGAATATATCTGACAACATACACAAACTAGTTTAAATGAATATAGCAAAATGGAGGAGTCAAACTCCGCTAAACTTGCAAGGTCCCTCAGTTAAATTGTGCATCTTGTTATTGCAACTTCAAAGGAAAAGCTAGCACAAAATTAAACATGGACAAATAATTGCTCCGTGAGAAACTAGTGCAGTACAGAGGACTGGGATGCAAATAACCATTCACCTGAGTTCAACAGAATCCAGTTAAAGCCAAAAATACAATCAATATAGAAAATGTTCAATTTCACTTCACTTAAGTCCACAAACTTTGGCAACTCTAACGAACATGCACTCCAAGATAGGACCTGAATTTGGAAAAAAACAACCAACACTGACATATAACGTAAATTCATTTCAAATTTAAATTCTAGAGATATGTTTGCAATTATGAGTACGTCATTAAAGAATCTCATCCTCAGAATACCATCAAATCGTAATGTGAAATAGCGTTACCAGTCTGAGAACAAAGGGACCTTGAATGAGTAATCAATAGCAACTGGCAGAAAATGAGGCATTAATTACGATCCTCTCTAGCGTTTTGTTTCAAACAAGGTTTCATTAAATATATTGTGCTAACCTGTACTTCTTCAAGCCATTACCAATAGATTTGATCCATTTTTGGTCTGTTTCAGGAGTAGAAACAAATCAGAATTAAAAAAGCAACAACAACAAAATGACTGAAGCGTTATATGATAACTTAAGTATTTCTTCTTGATCAATTTAAAGGAAATCAGGGGTTGCTAATAAAACACCTCAGGAGAGGGTCCTCTAACAACACACTGATAATTGCAAACATATTCCTCATTTTAAAAAAGATACTTAGATCTTATAATCTCGATGTAGTCTCTTGAAAATTTAATTATCATCTCCTATACCTAAAGTATCATGCAGGTTTGAGAAGATAATGACAGTCATCCATCAACTGCATCCTGCCAGTGTAATCAGGCTAATCTAGCTCACTGGAGTAAAAAACAGCTACCTAGGGTACTAAACACTGAAGTGATGCAACATCATAAACAAAACAACAGACATTTAGTTCTACTATCTTCCTAATTAACATTAACTCTGAAAAATACCAAGGTATCAATATATTGCTTATTCCATGTATATGCACTGCTACAGATAATTCTGCTCACGTGCATACACTATTACTGAGATGCAGCACAGGAACGGAGAACAGTGAAGAAAACACCACAGGAAGAAGTTTATGCACAATTCCAAACACATTTTTTAAGCAGTGGGAGCAGTAAAGATTAAATGTGAAAGGAAAGAAACATTCTGTATTTCCTCTGCATCTAAACAACTTTAAAGCACCCAATCAATACAACTGTTTTAAATAAATACCTTCCTTCTCTTATGTGACAGTGGTTTCCCTACACTGATATCACATACTTGCAAGACTACAAATTCTGTCTTCCACTTCTAAAAGCAGCACCCTGCTGATGTCAGTGTCCAGTCCCTGAGGTTATGCTGGCTCAGCTTGTCTTTACTCATTCCCCCAGGCAAGGTATTTTTGCATTGCTCACTGCATTCTAGCAAGGCGTTACTAAGTGTTGTGATTACAGGTCAGGCTTCTTTCCTTTGCATCTCTTCGCTACATTATGAAAACAATAATTTGAATGTCTTCCTTACTGTGACAATACAAAAGCAGAAGGTTTGGAGAGAACTGCAAAATGTCAGAAAAGAAGCAGCTGAGGGTTTATTCTTTTTTTTTCTTTTTGTACAAGCCTTCTCACTTCTGTGTTTACAATATACAAGCGTGATAAATCAATAATATAAAAGGCCTTCTGCTGAGTCTTACTTACAGAAGAAGGCTATAAAGGATATATAAGGTTCAAACTATCTTTGCACCTGCTTCTCTCTCTCTCTCTCCCTCTCTCTCCCTCTGCATTTTCAGCAAAATGATTTTAAAAGACTTCACGTGATTTGTAGAATGCTTTACATGGTGATAAAGCTGTGTATACCTTCTCCTACACAGCCAAGCACCAAGTTAGAAAATGTGTAAAATAATGAGGGTTCAAAAAAAATATAGCAACCAGATAACTGTTGGGACTTAGCATGCAAAACACGTATGTTTTCATATATGATCAAGTGAAAGGTAATCCCAACACAAGGCTAGTCAATGGACTGACAAGCCCAGTGAACACTTATCTTCAGCTGAAGTAGTGCCGTCCCAACTACTCCCAGTGAATGTTGTTATCCTTCTCCCTTTTCTTTTCAGAAACCTGTGGCATTAGGAGCACTATCATCTTGAAAGGCACTCTGCTACACATTCAAAACCAATACAAGACAGATGGCTTAGTTCCATGGAAGAGGAGTCAAAATGGAAATCCATCTTATTTCTTTCCGTTCACTGACAATCTGCTCAAGCTCCACTTCTTGCCCATCTCAGGCAGTAACTGCTAAACAACAGGCTGCCTACGTTACTCTTAACTCTGCCTTCCCAGTTCCAGTTCTCATCTTGAAAGCAATAACCTCTGCAGATGCAAAATCTGGGATGGAACATTCTCTGAAGAAAGGGAAAGAAAATGATAGCTCAAACTGTTAGAGTAGTCAGAGACAGAAAGAATAAACATCGCAAGAAAATCCCAAGGGCAATCCGCCCCATTAAATCCAGGTACAGTTAAGAGAAAAGAACTGAGCTAATCTTTCCTTTGTTCTCCAATAACACTGTAAACATGTCACTGAAATGCACCCAACTCTGAGGCAGGAGGATGAACTACATTCAGCAAATAAACTAATAAATAAATTTGAAATACTGCATTCCGTGGTGTAAAATGCGTCTTACTTCCTTATAAAGCAAGGTTTAAAACATATCTACTGATTTATAGGATATTCGTTACCTTAAACATAATCAAACAATCAAAAATTAAAAGGAGGCAAGGAAATTTACTAATTCTAAATAGTGTGAGAAGAAGACAGGCAAGCACAAACACAAGTTACAGTTTGTCTGCTTCTTGTAGACAGTTAAAATGATTTCTCCCAAAGCTGCTTCCCTTTTATAAATAGCATCCCTCAACCCTGCTAACTAATTCCCAACACCTGCTACCCACTTCGTTCAAGGGGATGTCTTCCCTGATTAATTCAGGTGGACACCTCTAGCTCTGGAAAAAGAAATTGAGTTTATGTCCAGTACTTTTTTTTTTTTTTTTACAAAAAACTTTCTAAAAAGGTTCTGCCTGCAAGCAGCTCCCTGTCTGCTGAGAGTCAGATTTTCCCAGTAGCACAAGTAGTACTTTGCTTCTAATTAATCATAATCAAGAGAAAGTAACTTGATTTTACTTGAGAAGTAAAACAAAGCAAAATAAAACTCATGTTTGGATATCCCATCTGCCTTTAAAATATCTCTCTCTCAGCACCTCCTCCTTTTAAGAAAGTATCAGCTACAGCATCCAGGGTTCCTACTTCAGTTAACACTGCGTCAGCTTCCTTTAGAAGATGCATTTCTAACAGGCCCATAGCTCAGATGGGAAAATCTGCTTTGAGAGATTCTTGATGTCAAAGGTGTCAGAGAAGAGATTAAGAAGAAAATCTACAAAATAAAATCGGTTTGTTGGCTTTTAAGTTATTTGGTACTAACTCCCCTCTCCCCTCCCATACTTAAATATGTATGTATATATATATTTCCGTAACTCAGTATTGGATATAAATAGGCATTAAGGTGTCTCTACAGCTCCTTAAATGAGGCAGGAAGAACCCACTTGTAGACTTTTCTCAGGCCACACAGATAAGAAAGGCCCACAACACCATGTACTTTTCTGCCTCACTCGAAAAATCCATCTAAAACATAGAGGAGGAAAAGCTTTCTTGTTTAACAGACACTTCAGTTTTAAAAAAGAGAATGCATTTTGTTTCCACAGCTGATGCAATCTGACAGCTTTCATTAGCACTACAGTAAATTCTAATACATCTTCTTTATTTCATTACAAAACGGGAACCCCTCTGTGGCACATGTGCTTTTTTATAATTAGATTTACAGCCTACTTTTTTTTTTCCTTATTATATATATAATATTTCCTTATACATTGAAATGTATATTCTACATTTTTAAATCTAAAACAATTACTAACTTATTCTACCACCAGACATTTAATAATTAGGAAGTTAAAAAAAAAAAAAAAAAGCCCAAAGGGATTTGAAACACCCCAGCTACGTGCCTAACAGAGAGAATTACCCAACCTAGCGTCCCTTGTGCTGCATCATTACTTCCTCTCGTCAGCCACTTAGGTGTGGTCTGAAGATGCCTATTTCTCACTCCTGGTATAACTATTTGAATTTTTGTATTAATCTGAAGCCTTTAATTAGTTCCGTTTGTTTGCACCACAATACCACAGGAGCAGACGGCACAGCCTCACGTCAGAGTCACTGTCTGATCATTTCTCCCAAGGAAGAGTAGGGTCAGAGGCATTAGAGATGAGCAACTAAGAAGTTTCAGGTATGAACAGAATTCCCACAGAAAGAAACGAGAACTCCTGAGACTTCATGAACGTGCATAAGAGAAGAGTGCATTTCTCAAGTTTGCACATCAGGTTACCAGGAAGAAACTAAGAACTGATCATTAGAGCAATGGAGAAAGATCTGATGTATTTGTTCTCAATAGCTGTCCAACACCTAGGGCCTACTATGCCTTGGCATACAAGGGCTGCTCCAAAAGTAACACCTCCTATTTTATTACATGGGCACATGACATCAGAGGCAGATGCTGGTGGCATGGCAGCAGAGGGTGAACCTTCCCACCAGTATTCCATTACATGTTACTGCTGTGTGACAGATGGCAGCAGAGGAACAGTCTGACAGAATGGTGACTGACATGGCAGTGCACATGAAGCAAAGGTGTAGAATGAATTCCTTCATGTGGAAAAAATTGCACCCACTGACATTCAACGATGCATGCTGAACCTTTATGGAGCCTAAGCAGTGGATGTCAGTATAGTGAAGTGGTAAGTGGTGTGTTTTAGTGGGTCACCTCCGCTGGTACAAATTGTTGTAAGTGCAACACACACACTGCTGTTCACTGCTGACAAAAATGCATAGCTAGTGGTGGTGACTCCGCTGAGTCACCAGTTGAGAAAAAGTGTTTTGTAGTTGAGAATTTGCTCTATCAAACACTGTTATTGTGCTCTTTGCATATGTTGTAGTTTCCATGCAAATAAATAGGAGGCATTACTTTCAGAGAGACCTATACATAAAGCCACGGTGAAGCATGTTAGTGACATGGTGCAACAGCCCTTGTATTAGAGTAATAAATCATTAGAAAGCTGGCTAAGCATTCCAGGAGCACCTGCAAAGACAGATACCCACGCTGCTGTTCGAGGGCTACACTTGCAAATGGAGAAATCCGTTTGGAAACTTTCACACACACGCGAAGAACAGCCACATTTTAAGCTGTGATTTGTTAAAAACATCTTTTTCTTCCTTGACTCACATTTTAAGTAACATTTCAGCTGCCACATACCAGCAAAGCAATATTCTACCCCAGTATTCACAATCACTCATTTTTTCACCTTCAACTTTCTTGTTCTTAAAAAACATGCATTTTGAATAATATTTTTCATACTGTTTGCTTTTCCACTTCTGTCAGTAAATCTCATTTTTGCTTTGCGTGTACTTTCATATATACTTATCTCCTAATATACTCATGTCTGCATGCTTCTTCCAGGTGCTTAATCCTACTTGATGCTTTACTTTTAAAAAAAAAACAAACAGTTAAATCTTTTGCACTCTACACATCTTAAAGTTATGTAATTTAAATATATAAAAAATACTTTTTGAGTTTGTGCTATTCAGAATTCTATTCCTTTTTCTTTATGCAGGAAGCTAGTAACTACATCCTACGTTAGATACCTGCTTTATTCTGCCTTGCTGATTTACCAGGAACACAAAGTCTGCCATTTTTGCCTACGCACATTATGAGCAAGCTTCTATGTTTCCTCTAGACAACTCAAATTTGTCATCAGAATAGCCAAGCAGCAAGCAGCAATGCTAGAAGTTTTTCAGTATGTGCCTTATTTTCAGTTGCAGTTGACATTATACAGTCTCCAGCCTGTGACTCACATACAGCCTTCTTCAACGGTACTGCTTCCCATTAACTAGATTTTTTAAAAAAGAAACAACACTACTTACTTCATCTAGGGATTCAGAATGAAATATTTACATACCAAAGGCAATCGCAGCAAATGGGGAAAAAATGTGAGAACACGCATTATCTGATTGTATTTATTCTTTACGTTTTCACATTTTTATCTTGGTCAAAACTGCTCTCTATATTAATTTTTGATAGACAATAACTTCACTTTCAAGAGTTGCTCTACTTTTATAACGCTCCCTTGTGTGAGATGCTGGAGTGCCCTGTGAGATACTAATTTCTGCAGGATTGTAGTGAGTAAGGACTGCTCTTTAGGTTTTCATTCGATCAAACGACTTTAAAGCCTTTTCTGAATTTGAAAGAGGCTAAATTTGCCTCCGACTATGCAAATGCCAAGAAACATGCACTTGCAAACATCTCTTTTGCCGAAGTCATCTGTTAAATTGTTCAAAAAATAGGTGCTAAGGACATTGTTTGGTTTACTTCCAAGTTCTTGCAGTGCATCTGGTAAGACACTTTTTAATACACAAAGAACCTTTTTCTTTTTTTTTCCCAGCGTGTGAAGGATGTTAAGGACCATCAACTTATAAGCACGAAAAACTGTACTTATTCTTTAACACATGGCTAAATGTTGCAGACAAGATGCAACCTTTAAAGTCTCACATTCAGTTGCGATGAAAGTTATAATTAAATAAACAAACACAAAGGTCATGGTTTTTCAAAACCAAACAAAACCAGTATGAATTCCCATTGCTCAATACCTATACTACATTAAATTCTGCAGTATTTTTTCAGCACAAATGAGTCAGGCATACACAGATCTAGCTCTGAGTGGTACATAAGTGACAAAACGTTCAATGTTGAATCAGAACAAAGATGGCAGATGGATGAGTTTGTTCCAACTTAGATTCAAAGAGAAATCAGCTATTTATTTCTCTGAGGTACTGTTCAAGTAACAGCATATATTTAAAGTAATTTATGAAACACAAAACATGCCACTAAATCTGTCTTAACATTCAACTGAAGCTTGTATTTTGTTCCCGATAAACAAGAAATTGGGAAGCTATCTGAAATTATGTCTTAATATGTTTACTTGAACTATATTCCCATAAGGAACACTAAGTATGGTGCTAATGTGCATAAAATGTTACTGTCATACTGCAAAATTCAGGCTAATTTAATAATGCTTGATGTGCCTTACATCATGTTCCAATGATGTAATAATGTGCTGCTAAATGAGTCACCTCACATTAACTTCACAGCAATAGGAGAGCTGACAGCTACTGAGGAAAGCAGAGTAGCAATATTACTGGAAACACTGATGGACCATCTTTCTACTGGATTTTTTTTTTCCCCATCCAAAATACAAAGAACTTGAAGAGTTACTGCCAATAGATGTGAAATGTATATATTAATAGCAGCCAGAATTGAGTTAGAAAAAAATAATCTACCAGTAGTGAATGAAATATGAAGCATAAATGCTTCATATACACTTTATTTAGTACTATATATTTCACATTGCATGAAATGGAAGTGTACATTTCATACACTGTATAGTGGTATACATTTCATACAGTATATGTTTATAATTTTACTTCATAACTGAAATGCATTTAGCCAAATATAATTCACAGCTCTTTCACGTATTTTGCAGATTTATTCTTAATTAAGCTTTTTTCTAAAATGGGTTTTTGTAACACTTGAAATGCCTCATCACCATACAGAGCACACAGATGAGGGAGTTAAAAAATGAAGTTAAGATAAATCCGCCCATAAAAAGATTATATTTTAAACAAAATCTAACGAATGCTGGCTCTTGAGTTCTCTGCTAACATCCACTGTCTTTAGCAATCATTTTTTTCCTCACGCTGGATACTACGCAGATTTGAAATCACTATGAAGGGACTATAAATGTTTTATTTCCATCTATCAGGAAATCCATAATGTCTACTTTTTATGCACAATGTCAGGAATAATTTTCTATCTTCAGCTTAGTGATGCTGACCACCTTATGGCTCCACTGCACTCAGTGGAGAAACAAGGAAATGTGGACAACTACAACTGCTGAAGACACAGCACAGATGTTATAAAACAGCAGTTTGGAGCACACAACCAATGTACTAATTCAGACTTCACAGGCAGATCATCAGCAACCAAACATGTCTGAGATTGGATGTTTGTTATGAAAAAGGCAAACACAAGATGGCAAACATTAACAGCATGGTCAGGAAGACATAAGAAATGGTAAGGCCTTAGATGGGGTACTCCACCTGGTTTAGAACACTGAAATTCCACTGGGATGCAAACCTACCAAAGAACATCCAAAACAGAGCATAAGCTTTTCTAGCAGCATTTCAGTGTGACAGACACTCTTATGTATCCTCTATTAAAATGAAATAAAGAGGTCTGATGCAAAATCAACTCCATTTATATTATGCTATTAGATATTCCAAGGGCTCCTCTATCATCTTAATCTCAGTTTACAGCCTCTGCAGATTTGACTATGTGAGGATCTGGGACAATGCAGTTGATTCTTTATTTGGATCATCAGAACAACATTTTGGGATTGCTTCTGACCTTCTTCCTTGTGATCACTTTCAAACACTGTAAGCAAGAATAAGAGCTGCATACTGGGTACTGCCAGAGATTTATGATCACAGAATCATAGAATGGCCTGGGTTGAAAAGGACCACAATGACCACCTAGTTTCAACCCCCCTGCTATGCGCAGGGTCGCCAACCAGCAGACCAGGCTGCCCAGAGCCACATCCAGTCCGGCCTTAAATGCCTCCAGGGATGCGGCATCCACAATGATGAATGGATATTATGACATACATAAATACACACACGTACATATAAAGAAAAATAAAGAAGCAAGAAAACCTAAATCCAAGTTAGCAAATGATTTCAAACACTGTCAAATTTAACTGGTAAGACCAAAGTAAAATGTAATTTTAAATTGAATTAAAATCTAATTGAAAGTTAATTCTATCGACATTTTTAATTATCCTAACTATAAAAAATAGAAAGATTTATCCACAATAATTTTTTCCCCATATACTAAAGAATAAACTGTGGGATAAGTAATAGAAACCATATCAAAGGAATACAAACAAGTAAAAGGCACGTTAAGATTTTGGCACTGAAATAGCTACAATATTAAATGGTGATAGATATAAGTAGCTAAGAGATATAAAAGCACTTCGCTCAGTGAGAAGCCAAACAACAGAAATTACTCATTACCACAATGCATAAGAGAATTTTATGCAAAGTTAACAAACCTGCTTTGTAATACAGAACATTAACTTAATGAAGGAGTAATGTGGAAATTAGTTTGCTTCCAAACTGATGTCGAGTTTAAATTATTATATTTAAGTATAGTACATAAGGAGTTATTTGAACAACTCTAATTACATTAATACAATATTTCACTGTCTAGGCTGGAAACAATGTCAAGTCCAAAACTTGAATCTGAAGTATACTGCTTTTCATGATAATTTTGTTGAAAGCTCAGCCGTACAGTTGCAAATGGGTCTTTCTTTGTCACATGTGTTGTAGAAAAGCAGTAAAGGCTATGAGAATGATGCTTAATAAAAGAAGAAACATTAGGACCTGCACTGCCACATGGTGCTGCCCATTCAGGCTTCCCAAGCCACTCTTGAACCAGCTCAAAAAAAGGGAAATGTCCATTTACTCTTGAGAAGAATCATGTTCCTAAAAATAATAGTTGATGATTTGGAGTCATAACAATAATTTTCTCTTAATTTAAAAGCGCATGAAAACCACAAAACAATATGGTATAATATTAGATAATCTAATTATGAAAACTTGAAAGACCAACAACGTTGTATTCCTTAAAAGATGCACACAATTTCCAGTATAAGAGTTCCCTAGTGAACTACAGTCAGTTATAGTCAGTATTTATTGATACATGAAAAGTCTTCGAACATATTTCAGTCAGAACTAGGCTATAATATCAGTAAGAAAGCAAACTGCATACTGAAAAGCCGTTCCTTGCACAAGAAGAAGTGGCAGCATGGAAGGTAAGAGTTGGAAAGCAACACATAAAAATGCTAATCAAAAGAACTACTGATCCCTGGTGGACAGTACATAAGCTCTACCACTCCAGTACATTCTGCACATACAGATCTCAGATCTCATGGTTGAGCAAAGAGATTCTCTTTTCTATGTTTAAGACATGATATTTTTCACTCTTTGCAAGCTGGAATTTGTTGTTACAGCTTCTCACATGTCAGGGTCTAGATTCAAGACAGCAAATAAAGTAGCTGAAGGATGACTATTACTGTCACTTGCTGTATACAAGTGTCTGCTTCCATCTAAAAATTTAATTAAAAGGAACTTAGGCAAGGATATCACAACTGAAGGAACAATGAAAAAGCACGTGGCACCCCAAGCGCAAGTGCAAGACCATCTTCCTCTTGTCTCTTCATAAAGTGCTGTAAAGTAACCAGTGTCTAACTTGTCAAGGCAGAACTGACTGTAATCCTCCACTACGTCAAAATAATTTAGGAAGAAAACAACATCTGCATAATTTTATTGCCAACAGTGCCCAAATCAGTTAAATTCATGATGACAGCAGAGTCTAAAATACATTCATCTTTCCCTTTTCTCGTCTGTCTGGGACAATGAGCCTGGTAGATTTTTCATTCCTCAGAGTCTAGTGATGCACAGAAATCCCATCAGGTGAAATTTAAAACCAAAATCATAACAAACAAAAACAAAACAAGGCAAGGCTGAGATTTCCAAACTACTGATTCCAAACACTGATTTCTAGATGTGCTGCCTTAGCCGCTTGCAAATAATTTCAAGTGCTGACATCTTCCTTGTGATTCTAATTGTTCAAGTATAAAATCATTACATTCCAGCAAGCATCATACTTGGAAGCAGACAGCAGAGTAGTAGCATAGTTTCCTGATTCTCCTCATCTACTCCCCACAGGTCCATGCAACTGAGATAGGAATTCTTTCTATTACTGTTTGGATATGAAAACGAACATGTATGAAGCACTAGATCAGTAGATTTAACATTCACAGATGAAGAATGAGCTTTTATTCAAAAATTCATAAATAGAATTAATGTAAGCTAAAGTTAAAATGAGCAATTATTCAAAAAACAGTCATCCTAGAAACATTTACTTTCTTCTTTCAGAGACAGGTGAAGAAATGAATGCCAAAAAAAACCAAACAACCGTCCAGAAATCCATTAATGCAAGAAAAAGACACCCAACAACATACCCACATCCTACAGAAAAGCCTTTTCCCTTATGCAACTGATTTCTTGTCCCCCTTGGCAAAATAGAAGTCTTTGTAACATATCTGTGATTATATCCAAGAACAGTTTATAAGAGATCCCTGTCAAAGAACCCACAAAGAAATAAAGACAGGCTCCTGTTACATTCCTGTTACATGTTTCTATCAGAGATCACCTTTGGAAGCATCTCCAGAACTTCTCAGATCTGCAAACATATTTATATTAAATTAAGACTCATTCTTGTACGTAACTTATGAACAATGCCTTGCTTCAACAAGAAAGA